>JARNME010000113.1:0-280000 GCA_030179655.1 Scaptomyza flava
CAGCCGCCAAAATGTGCCCTATGCCACAGAAAAGGTGAAAAGACGACTGACCATGCAGTGATAGGTGTCCCTGCCTACCGGGAAGCTGTTAAGCACGCCAAATGGTGAAAGTCCTGCAGCTAAACCTTAACCACTGCGTAGCTGCACAAGCTTTGCTGGAGCAACTCATTCTTGATGAGAACATCGATGTCGCCATGCTTAGTGAACCCCCATCACCGGGCGTCAACTAACCGCAGGCTGTGGGCTTCTGACAGCTCTGGAAGGCTGCTTTGTGGAACTGTGGCGATCAGCAATCCCCCTTCACTCACACCCTAGTCTCTAACAGCTTTGTTCGAGTTAAGGTAGGCGATTGTTGCTCTACAGTTGTACTTGGCGCCCAGCCTTACGATCGAAGCCTTCGAGGCGGTGACGTTGGAACTGCAGAGGACGCAAGGGCCCGTAGCAACGTCATAGTTGCTGGCGACTTCAACGCGTGGTCTACGAGTGGGGCAGCTCGTCGAACGAATCTAGAGGAACCATTCTCGTGGAGTCGATGGCAAATTTGGACTTGGTTCTCTCAACACTGGGACAAGAAACACGTTCAATAGGGGTAGTGCTGGATCAATCATCGACCTAACTACGTTAGCAGTGCACTCGCCCGCACGGCCCAGTGGCGTATAAGCGACTGCTTACACTGGAAGCGACCATGAGGCCATCGTCCTTCGCAGTAGGTGAAACCCTGCGGTCGCCGGCAAGGCCTCCCTCTGGAAAAGCGTTCCGTGTTGATGTCCCTTAACACAGACATCTTCGTCGAACAGCCATCTCACGAATGACAGCAGGCGGACCGGCGCTGGTTATGGTGGAACAGATAGCTGAGCAATTAGGCGATGCTTGCGCTGCAAGCATGCCCTTGCGCAAGGCCTATAAACGCCATCATACCAGCATTTTCTGGTGGAAATGAGAACATCGCTGAGGCCAGACGGAATGCCTGAGGGCGAGAAGGCGCTATCAGCGTGCAGCGCGTAGTGAACTCGAGCTCAACACGCTCACTGCAGTTGGAGTATAAGTCAGCAAGGGGCAGTTCTCAAAAACTCACGCAGGGCAGCAAAAAGGAATGCTTTCTCAACGTTATGCGACTCGGCGGACAACGATCCCTGGGGCAGAGCCTACAGTATGGTAGTCAAGCGCAGTGGCAGAGGCAGAAGCGAAGCGCCCAATGGAGTTCGCCCGAGTGAGTGACATGGTGGAAACCCTTTTTCCTCAAAGCATTCGTCCACTACCACCTGTTCATGGACCGTCCACAGTTGAGGCTTCTTTCCGGTCACCGTGGAGAGATGGAGACTGCTGCACGCAAGCTCATCGCCAACAAGGCCCCGGTCCAGACGGTGTGCCAAACCGCTGCCTGAGGATAGCAATCCCCTTGCAGCCCGGTCTATTCGCAGAGTTGTACTCTAAGTGCCTGCGCGAGGGTACTTTTTCCGGACAGGTGGAAGGTACAGCAACTTGTGCTCTTACCCAAGCCCGACAAGCCCCCTGATGACCCCTCGGCATATAGGCCCATCCTGCCTCATCGATAACGGTGGCAAGGTCCTAGTGATGCTGATCTGTGCTAGGCTGGACGCGCTGCCGTACGGAACGCTGGTGGTCTATCACCTTTCCAGTATGGTTTCAGAAAGGCAAGGTCTACCACTGACGCCATTAAATCGGTTGTCAGTATAGCGGCTGAGCCTATCGCCGGCACCGCTGGCGCTTCGGCCAGTACGCACTACTGTCTTGTCGTGACCATCGATGTGAAGAACGCTTTCAACACCGTCAACTGGAGCCTGCATCCTGGATGCCTTGGGTACTACTGCGGGTTCAAATTACCTAGTAGCGATCGTGAGGAGCTATTTTGATAACCGAATCCTTCGGTATCAAACGGACGAGGGTGAAAAGGAGAACGGCTGTCTCTGCAGGAGTTCCTCAAGGATCGGTTTAGGTCCTCTCCTATGGAACATCATGTCTGATGGCATACTTCGATTCAGCTACCAGAGGGGGCTACCGCAGTTGCTACGCTGATGACGTCGCCTTAGTAATGGTGGCTAAGGATTTACGGCGAGTCACAGAGCTTTGTAATTGGTGTATAGATTGCCGTGACTCAATGGTGGTCATCCGTGGGACTTCAGTTGGCTGCTCATAAGACGGAGGCGGTGCTCATCAGCAGCAGAAAAAATGTAGAATATGTTGATTTCACGGTGGAAGGCGTCACGCTGAGGTCTAAGGACTGGATCCGCTACCTGGGCGTGATCAGTGACAGGCGCCTCAGCTTTCGGAGAGCATCTTGCGTTTGTTCCACAGGAAGGCGGCGGTTACCGGGCGCGCATTGGCGAGGATGATGCCAAACACGCGAGGTCCGAGGGCAGCGAGGTTGCTTCTAAGGCACGTCATAAGTCGCTCATCCTGTACGCAGCAATCTGGATCGGCGCTACTTCGGTAGCCAGCTATATGAGGGGCATAGAGTCAATGTATCGGCTCTCTGCCCTGCGTGTATGCTGTGCCTTCCGCACTGTGTCCTCGGAGGCAGCGTTTTGTGATTGCTGGGATGACTCCCAATCCGTATCTCTGCCTTGGAAGCCGTGGTCAGTTCTGGAAGCTGGTCTTCGGAGAGAAGAGCTGTTCGGGCGGCTGCCCGCGAGCGGAGCCTCGAGTCCTGGCAGCAGCAGTGGTACTCATCCAATAAGGGCGTTGGACGTATCTTCTGATCCCAAGTATACGGCGATGGGTGGAGAGAAAGCAGGGGATGGTTACTTTTCTACCATCACCCAGTTCCTCACAGGCCATGGTTGCTTCAGGAGCTACCTGAAACGTTTTCAGTTTGACTCCTCTGCTACGTGCAGCTGGTGCGACGACGGCAGGGAGGAGGACGCTAAACACGTCTTCTTTGAATGCGGGCGATTCGCCCAGCAGCGACTTGTGGTGGAAAACGTGGCGGGCGAGCCTCTAACTCCTACCACCCTGGTGGCCCTAATGATAGAGAAACAAGATGTTTGGCATGCGGTCTGCAAGGTATACTGACTCAATCGATTAAGTTCAATATCTCCAGTGTTTCTCAACCGATTTGAACGAAATTTTCAGCAAAGTTCTATCATTACCCATTACGTCAACCCTAATTTTATATTTTCCAAATTCGCTATGTTTGTTATCGATATTATTGTGTATATCGGAAACCAGAATAGTTATCGATAATTTGAAGCAAACTTGTTCTGCTCATGGCATAGGAGAACTTATATCCAAAATCTGAAGTCTCTAGCTTTTGTAGTCTCTGAGATCCACGCGCTCATACAGACGGACAGACGGACGGACTGTTGATGCTGATCAATAATATATATACTTTATGTGGTCGGAGATGCTTCCTTCTGCCCGGTTACATACTTTTGCACAAAACCATTAGACCCTTATTTACCCATTTTATGGGTTAAGGGTACAAAAAGTAAACCCAAATACATAAAATTTATTTTTATACCCTGAACCCATAAAATGGGTAAAAAGGCGTCCAAATCGGTTAAGAATCGCCGAAGATATCGAATTAAATTGATTGAAGTTAGGTCAGTATACTAAAGTCCTTTATAATATATAATATATATTTTGCAACTGGGTTCAGGGTATCTTCTAGTCGGGCTCACCCGACTAAGCTTTCTTACTGGGTGTTCAAGAAAACGAGCTCATAGCAATAATACAGTTACAAACCACCACAAACAGGTTTTAACACATCGCCCGTGAGTTCCAACACGCATTGATTATACTCGATACCGAAGGTAAAGACTATATTGGTTTTGTGCAATGTCCGTCATGGTGTCTGTCCGTCTGTCTGTCTGTCCGTCTGTATGAACGCAACTTTTTTCCACACCCTTCAAGCTAGAGACTTGAAACTTTCCAATTCTCTTTATCTATAGGATAGTAAATTAAAGTGTCAGATTTGGGGTTCTACGATACTGGGGGCTGCAAATCGATAAATTCGATAACTCAAACCGTAAATCCACATATTTCGCACATCCTTAGAGTTAGAACACCTAAGCTGGTGAGAAAATAGCTACTGCAACCTCAAAAACTGCATCTAAATTTTGGAGACCACGCCCCCCACCAATTTCGCCCCCAGCCCCCCGCATTTTAAAGTCTAAAAAGCCTATATCTCCCACAGTGTTTTAGCCATAGCCACCAAATTTGGTGCCAAGATAGGTGATGATGACCCCCCAAAAACTGCATCAAATTTTTGGAGCCACGCCCACCAATTTCACCCCCCTTCCACACCTTTACAAACTTTGAGCTAGAGTCACCAAATTGGTATGAGATAGCAATTGACATTCCACATATATCTGCATCAAAATTTGGATGCCACACCCACCCATACCGCCCCCAGCCCGCCTTTCCACACTTTTTACAACTTCGAGCTAGAGTCACCAAATTTGGTATAAATATAACAATTGACATTTCACAAAGATCTGCATCAAAAATTTAGATGCCACACCCACCCATACTGCCTCCACCCCCCTTTCCCCACTTTTACATGCTTCGAGCTTGAGTCACCAAATTTGGTATGAAGATAGCTGGTGGCAGCCCCATCTGCATCGGAGAATCTTTAAGTCAGCGTACACCCCTGCCGCATTCGTACCCTTTGCAATCAAGCCTCTTTTTAACCGGTTTTAATACTGGTATCGAGTATGCCGCAGTCGGTTGCGTCCAACTGCAACGTTTCCACTTGTTTTTTTTTTAAGGATTATTAAAAATGACGTCAACGATCGTCGAACGATGACTTTTTACATTATAAAATAAAATGAACCTTCCAGGGTTAAACACATTTGAGTGTTCATAGACACCTTTATAAAAATCGATATTATAACCAGCGATAATATATTCATAGAGATGCGTCACTTCGCTTTTTCAAACTTGGTACTGATGACAATTGAGTGGCGATGGTAGATCGTACACAAAATACACGCCGAAATTTAAATTCTCCTCATTTCGCTCTCAGAAACCCGAGCAGCGTTGCGAGTTGAGAGAGGACAGCCGAACGATCTAATGCATGCATACCTACACGCATATTTTTTGTATGTGTAGGTATGTGTCAGCATTTGTCTTCATATTTGTCGGGCTCAGGCTTCGAAGGCGATTTTTGATAGTTTTCTTCTTTTAGGTCTTGCTTATGAATGTGTGTGTGAATGTTCATGTGCAGAATATTTAATGTATGCGTAGCATTTGCCATGGCATTCGGTTGACCCTTTCTCTGCTATTATCAATTAAACTTGGTGTATATTTGCATTTTGCCTACAAAAACCTAAAAAGCAATACTTCCAAGGCAGTCAAATATCATATTTTGTGCTGATCGACCATTTGCAGTATCAGTTCTATGACACTTTCCAACAATTTTGCCATCGCAACTACCAAACAGTTATGCAGCGATGCGCACAAATTGCGAAAGTGTATTCAGTTATGCATATGTCGAATTCATTATGCCGAAAAAAACCTAATTCTACGTTTTGGGTGTCTAGCCTGATATGAGCGCATGTATACTATACATACATACATAACTATGTTAATGTGTGTGAAACATTTGCCGACCCTTACTTTATTTATTTTCTTATATTCCGAGTTTTCGGCATAATGAATGAAATATAACAAATAAGAAGGCTCTAGTGGGAGAGCTCGACTAGAAGATACCCTGAACCCGTTGCAATAAATAAATTAAATTTATAATTGACTTGGTATACTGACTTAGCTTCAATCGATAAAATTCGATATCTCCGGTGTTTCTTAACCGATTTGGACGAAATTTTCAGAAAAGTTCTATCATTACCCATTACTTCAACCCTCATTTTTAGATTTCCAAATTCAATATTTTTTTGTTATCGATTCCATTTGTATATCAGAAATCGGAATAGTTACCGATAATTTGAAGCAAACGTGTTCTGCTTATGGTATAGGAGAACTTATATACAAAATCTGAAGTCTCTCGCTGCGGCACACGAGGGCGGGCCTGCAAACTGCAACCCTGGGCTTAGCGACGGCTATGGCAGTTAAGCTGGTTGAAAGGCGAAAATCCGCATCGGATGGGCGGTATGCCGCATTAGGCCCTTGATGCGCCAAGGCGTTGTTTCAAATGCTTGGAATATGGCCACATCGCTGCCCATTGCAAGTGCACGGCTGACCTGAGTAAGACTTGTTACAGTGTGGAACCCTAGGTCACATCGCGAGAGCGTGCAATCAGCCGCCAAATGGTGCCCTATGCACAAGAAAAGGTGAAAAGACGACTGACCATGCGACAGGCAGTTATAGGTGTCCTGCCTACCGGGAAGCTGTTAAGCACGCCAAATGGTGAAAGTCCTGCAGCTAAACCTTAACCACTGCGTAGCTGCACAAGCTTTGCTGGAGCAACTCATCTTGATGAGAACATCGATGTCGCCATGCTTAGTGAACCCCATCACCGGGCGTCAACTAACCGCGGGCTGTGGGCTTCTGACAGCTCTGGAAGGCTGCTTTGTGAAACTGTGGCGATCAGCAATCCCCCTTCACTCACACCCTAGTCTCTAACAGCTTTGTTCGAGTTAAGGTAGGCGATTTGTTGCTCTACAGTTGTTACTTGGCGCCCAGCCTTACGATCGAAGCCTTCGAGGCGGTGACGTTGGAAATTGCAGAGGACGCAAGGGCCCGTAGCAACGTCATAGTTGCTGGCGACTTCAACGCGTGGTCTACGGAGTGGGGCAGCTCGTCGACGAATACTAGAGGAACCATTCTCGTGGAGTCGATGGCAAATTTGGACTTGGTTCTTCTCAACACTGGGACAAGAAACACGTTCAATAGGGGTAGTGCTGGATCAATCATCGACCTAACATACGTTAGCAGTGCACTCGCCCGCACGGCCCAGTGGCGTATAAGCGACTGCTACACTGGAAGCGACCATGAGGCCATCGTCTTCGCAGTAGGTGAAACCCTGCGGTCGCCGGCAAGGCTCCCTCTGGAAAAGCGTTCCGTGTTGAGTCCCTTAACACAGACATCTTCGTCGAAGCCATCTCACGAATGACAGCAGGCGGACCGGCGCTGGTTATGGTGGAACAGATAGCTGAGCAATTAGGCGATGCTTGCGCTGCAAGCATGCCCTTGCGCAAGGCCTATAAACGCCATCATACCAGCATTTTCTGGTGGAATGAGAACATCGCTGAGGCCAGACGGGAATGCCTGAGGGCGAGAAGGCGCTTGAGCGTGCAGCGCGTAGGAACTCGAGCTCAACACGCTCACTGCAGTTGGAGTATAAGTCAGCAAGGGCAGTTCTTAAAAACTCAAGCAGGGCCAGCAAAAAGGAATGCTTTCTCACGTTATGCGACTCGGCGGACAACGATCCCTGGGGCAGAGCCTACAGGATGGTAGTCAAGCGCATTGGCAGAGGCAGAAGCGAAGCGCCAATGGAGTTCGCCCGAGTGAGTGACATGGTGGAAACCCTTTTTCCTCAAAGAATTCGTCCACTACCACCTGTTCATGGACCGTCCACAGTTGAGGGCTTCTTTCCGGTCACCGTGGAGGAGATGGAGACTGCTGCACGCAAGCTCATCGCCAACAAGGCCCCGGGTCCAGACGGTGTGCCAAACCGCTGCCTGAGGATAGCAATCACCTTGCAGCCCGGTCTATTCGCAGAGTTGTACTCTAAGTGCCTGCGCGAGGGTACTTTTCCGGACAGGTGGAAGGTACAGCAACTTGTGCTCTTACCCAAGCCCGACAAGCCCCCTGATGACCCCTCGGCATATAGGCCTATCTGCCTCATCGATAACGGTGGCAAGGTCCTGGTGATGCTGATCTGTGCTAGGCTGGACGCTGCCGTACGGAACGCTGGTGGTCTATCACCTTTCCAGTATGGTTTCAGAAAGGAAAGGTCTACCACTGACGCCATTAAATCGGTTGTCAGTATAGCGGCTGAGCCTATCGCCGGCACCCGCTGGCGCTTCGGCAGTAAGCACTACTGTCTTGTCGTGACCATCGATGTGAAGAACGCTTTCAACACCGTCAACTGGAGCTGCATCCTGGATGCCTTGGTACTACTGCGGGTTCAAATTACCTAGTAGCGATCGTGAGGAGCTATTTTGATAACCGAATCCTTCGGTATCAAACGGACGAGGGTGAAAAGGAGAACGCTGTCTCTGCAGGAGTTCCTCAAGGATCGGTTTTAGGTCCTCTCCTATGGAACATCATGTATGATGGCATACTTCGCATTCAGCTACCAGAGGGGGCTACCGCAGTTGGCTACGCTGATGACGTCGCCTTAGTAATGGTGGCTAAGGATTTACGGCGAGTCACAGAGCTTTGTAATTGGTGTATAGATGCCGTGACTCAATGGTTGTCATCCGTGGGACTTCAGTTGGCTGCTCATAAGACGGAGGCGGTGCTCATCAGCAGCAGAAAAAAGGTTAGAATATGTTGATTTCACGGTGGAAGGCGTCACGCTGAGGTCTAAGGACTGGATCCGCTACCTAGGCGTGATCATTGACAGGCGCCTCAGCTTCACAGGAAGGCGGCGGTTACCGGGCGCGCATTGGCGAGGATGATGCCAAACACGCGAGGTCCGAGGCAGCATACGAGGTTGCTTCTAATGCACGTCATGAAGTCGGTCATCCTGTACGCAGCAATCTGGATCGGCGCTACTTCGGTAGCCAGCTATATGAGGGGCATAGAGTCAATTTATCGGCTCTCTGCCCTGCGTGTATGCTGTGCCTTCCGCACTGTGTCCTCGGAGGCAGCGTTTGTGATTGCTGGGATGACTCCAATCCGTATCTCTGCCTTGGAAGCCGTGGCAGTTCTGGAAGCTGGTCCTTCGGAGAGAAGAGCTGTTCGGGCGGCTGCCCGCGAGCGGAGCCTCGAGTCCTGGCAGCAGCAGTGGGACTCATCCAATAAAGGGCGTTGGACGTATCTTCTGATCCCAAGTATACGGCGATGGGTGGAGAGAAAGCACGGGATGGTTACTTTCTACCTCACCCAGTTCCTCACAGGCCATGGTTGCTTCAGGAGCTACCTGAAACGTTTTCAGTTTGACTCCTCTGCTACGTGCAGCTGGTGCCGACGGCAGGAGGAGGACGCTCAACACGTCTTCTTTGAATGCGGGCGATTCGCCCAGCAGCGACTTGTGGTGGAAAACGTGGCGGGCGAGCATCTAACTCCTACTACCCTGTGGCCCTAATGATAGAGAAACAAATGTTTGGCATGCGGTCTGCATGGTATACTGACTTAGCTTCAATCGATTAGTTCAATATCTCCGGTGTTTCTCAACCGATTTGGACGAAATTTTCAGCAAAGTTCTATCATTACCCATTACGCCAACCCTAATTTTTAGATTTTCCAAATTCGATATTTTTGTTATCGATATTATGTGTATATCGGAAACCATAATAGTTATCGATAATTTGAAGCAAACTTGTTCTACTCATGGCATAGGAGAACTTATATCCAAAATCTGAAGTCTCTAGCTTTTGTAGTCTCTGAGATCCACGCGCTCATACAGACGGACAGACGGACGGACTGTTGATGGTGATCAATAATATATATACTTGATGTGGTCGGAGATGCTTCCTTCTGCCCGTTACATACTTTTGCACAAAACCATTAGACCCTTATTTACCCATTTTATGGGTTAAGGGTACAAAAAGTAAACCCAAATACAATAAAATATTATTTTTATACCCTGAACCCATAAAATGGGTAAAAAGGCGTCCAAATCGGTTAAGAATCGCCGAAGATATCGAATTAAATTGATTGAAGTTAGGTCAGTATACTAAAGTCCTTATAAATATATAATATATATTTTGCAACTGGGTTCAGGGTATCTTCTAGTCGGGCTCACCCGACTAGAGCTTTCTTACTTGTTGTTCAAGAAAACGAGCTCATAGCAATAATACAGTTACAAACACACCAACAAACAGGTTTTAACACATCGCCCGTGAGTTCCAACACGCATTGATTATACTCGATACCGAAGGTAAAGACTATATTGGTTTTGTGCAATGTCCGTCATGGTGTCTGTCCGTCTGTCTGTCTGTCCGTCTGTATGAACGCTACTTTTTTCCACACCCTTCAAGCTAGAAACTTGAAACTTTCCAATTCTCTTTATCTATAGGATAGTAAATTAAAGTGTCAAGATTTGGGTTCTACGATAACTGGGGGCTGGCAAATCGATAAATTCGATAACTCAAAACCAAATCCACATATTTCGCACATCCTTAGAGTTAGAACTACCTAAGCTGGTGAGAAAATAGCTACTAGCAACCTCAAAAAACTGCATCTAAAATTTTGGAGCCACGCCCACCCATTTCGCCCCCAGCCCCCCGCATTTTAAAGTCTAAAAGCCTATATCTCCCACAGTGTTTGAGCCATAGCCACCAAATTTGGTGCCAAGATAGGTGATGATGACCCCCCAAAAACTGCATCCAAAGTTTGGATGCCACGCCCACCAATACTGCCCTAGCCGCCCCCATCCACCCCAATGCTTCGTCAAAATCGGGAATGTGTGTATCTTCCAGAGTTGTGGAGCTAGAGCCACCAAATTTGGTAGGAAGACAGCTGGCAATGACCCCCAAATATCTGCATCAAATTTTTGGAGCCACGCCCACCAATTTCACCCCCCTTTCCACACCTTTTACAAACTTTGAGCTAGAGTCACCAAATTTGGTATGAAGATAGCAATTGACATTCCACATATATCTGCATCAAAAATTTGGATGCCACACCCACCCATACCGCCCCCAGCCCGCCTTTCCACACTTTTTACAACTTCGAGCTAGAGTCACCAAATTTGGTATAAATATAACAATTGACATTTCACAAAGATCTGCATCAAAAATTTAGATGCCACACCCACCCATACTGCCTCCAGCCCCCCTTTCCCCACTTTTTACATACTTCGAGCTTGAGTCACCAAATTTGGTATGAAGATAGCTGGTGGCAGCCCCATCTGCATCGGAGAATCTTTAAGTCAGCGTACACCCCTGCCGCATTCGTACCCCTTTGCAATCAAGCCTCTTTTTACCGGTTTTAATACTGGTATCGAGTATGCCGCAGTCGGTTGCGTCCGACTGCAACGTTTCCACTTGTTTTTTTTTTAAGGATTATTAAAAATGACGTCAACGAATCGTCGAACGATGACTTTTACATTATAAAAATAAAATGACCTTCCAGGGTTAAACACATTTGAGTGTTCATTAGACACCTTTATAAAAATCGATATTATAACCAGCGATAATATATTCATAGAGATGCGTCACTTCGCTTTTTCAAACTTGGTACTGATGACAATTGAGTGGCGATGGTAGATCGTACCAACAAAATACACGCGAAATTTAAATTCTCTCATTTCGCTCTCAGAGAACCCGAGCAGCGTTGCGAGTTGAGAGAGGACAGCCGAACGATCTAATGCATGCATACCTACACGCATATTTTTGTATGTGTAGGTATGTGTCAGCATTTGTCTTCATATTTGTCGGGCTCAGGCTTCGAAGCGATTTTTGATAGTTTTCTTCTTTTAGGTCTTGCTTATGAATGTGTGTGTGAATGTTCATGTGCAGAATATTTAATGTATGCGTAGCATTTGCCATGGCATTCGTTGACCCTTTCTCTGCTATTATCAATTAAATTTGGTGTATATTTGCATTTTGCCTACAAAAACCTAAAAAGCAATACTTCCAAGGCAGTCAAATATCATATTTTGTGCTGATCGACCATTTGCAGTATCAGTTCTATGACACTTTCCAACAATTTTGCCATCGCAACTACCAAACAGTTATGCAGCGATGCGCACAAATTGCGAAAGTGTATTCAGTTATGCATATGTCGAATTCATTATGCCGAAAAACACTAATTCTACGTTTTGGGTGTCTAGCCTGATATGAGCGCATGTATACTATACATACATACATAACTATGTGAATGTGTGTGAAACATTTGCCGACCCTTTACTTTATTTTATTTTCTTATATTCCGAGTTTTCGGCATAATGAATGAAATATAACAAATAAGAAGGCTCTAGTCGGGAGAGCTCGACTAGAAGATACCCTGAACCCAGTTGCAATAAATAAATTAAATTTATAATTGACTTTGGTATACTGACTTAGCTTCAATCGATAAAATTCGATATCTCCGGTGTTTCTTAACCGATTTGGACGAAATTTTCAGAAAAGTTCTATCATTACCCATTACTTCAACCCTCATTTTTAGATTTTCCAAATTCAATATTTTTTTGTTATCGATTCCATTTGTATATCAGAAATCGGAATAGTTACCGATAATTTGAAGCAAACGTGTTCTGCTTATGGTATAGGAGAACTTATATACAAAATCTGAAGTCTCTCGCTGCGGCACACGAGGGCGGGCCTGCCAACTGCAACCCTGGGCTTAGCGACGGCTATGGCAGTTAAGCTGGTTGAAAGGGCGAAAATCCGCATCGGATGGGCGGTATGCCGCATTAGGCCCTTGATGCAGCCAAGGCGTTGTTTCAAATGCTTGGAATATGGCCACATCGCTGCCCATTGCAAGTGCACGGCTGACCTGAGTAAGACTTGTTACAAGTGTGGAACCCTAGGTCACATCGCGAGAGCGTGCAATCAGCCGCCAAAATGTGCCCTATGCACAAGAAAAGGTGAAAAGACGACTGACCATGCGACAGGCAGTTATAGGTGTCCTGCCTACCGGGAAGCTGTTAAGCACGCCAAATGGTGAAAGTCCTGCAGCTAAACCTTAACCACTGCGTAGCTGCACAAGCTTTGCTGGAGCAACTCATTCTTGATGAGAACATCGATGTCGCCATGCTTAGTGAACCCCATCACCGGGCGTCAACTAACCGCGGGCTGTGGGCTTCTGACAGCTCTGGAAAGGCTGCTTTGTGGAACTGTGGCGATCAGCATCCCCCTTCACTCACACCCTAGTCTCTAACAGCTTTGTTCGAGTTAAGGTAGGCGATTTGTTGCTCTACAGTTGTTACTTGGCGCCCAGCCTTACGATCGAAGCCTTCGAGGCGGTGACGTTGGAAATTGCAGAGGACGCAAGGGCCCGTAGCAACGTCATAGTTGCTGGCGACTTCAACGCGTGGTCTACGGAGTGGGGCAGCTCGTCGACGAATACTAGAGGAACCATTCTCGTGGAGTCGATGGCAAATTTGGACTTGGTTCTTCTCAACACTGGGACAAGAAACACGTTCAATAGGGGTAGTGCTGGATCAATCATCGACCTAACATACGTTAGCAGTGCACTCGCCCGCACGGCCCAGTGGTGTATAAGCGACTGCTACACTGGAAGCGACCATGAGGCCATCGTCTTCGCAGTAGGTGAAACCCTGTGGTAGCCGGCAAGGCCTCCCTCTGGAAAAGCGTTCCGTGTTGAGTCCCTTAACACAGACATCTTCGTCGAAGCCATCTCACGAATGACAGCAGGCGGACCGGCGCTGGTTATGGTGGAACAGATAGCTGAGCAATTAGGCTATGCTTGCGCTGCAAGCATGCCCTTGCGCAAGGCCTATAAACGCCATCATACCAGCATTTTCTGGTGGAATGAGAACATCGCTGAGGCCAGACGGGAATGCCTGAGGGCGAGAAGGCGCTATCAGCGTGCAGCGCGTAGGGACTCGAGCTCAACACGCTCACTGCAGTTGGAGTATAAGTCAGCAAGGGCAGTTCTTAAAAACTCAAGCAGGGCCAGCAAAAAGGAATGCTTTCTCACGTTATGCGACTCGGCGGACAACGATCCCTGGGGCAGAGCCTACAGGATGGTAGTCAAGCGCATTGGCAGAGGCAGAAGCGAAGCGCCAATGGAGTTCGACCGAGTGAGTGACATAGTGGAAACCCTTTTTCCTCAAAGAATTCGTCCACTACCACCTGTTCATGGACCGTCCACAGTTGAGGGCTTCTTTCCGGTCACCGTGGAGGAGATGGAGACTGCTGCACGCAAGCTCATCGCCAACAAGGCCCCGGGTCCAGACGGTGTGCCAAACCGCTGCCTGAGGATAGCAATCACCTTGCAGCTCGGTCTATTCGCAGAGTTGTACTCTAAGTGCTTGCGCGAGGATACTTTTCCGGACAGGTGGAAGGTACAGCAACTTGTGCTCTTACCCAAGCCCGACAAGCCCCCTGATGTCCCCTCGGCATATAGGCCCATCTGCCCCATCGATAACGGTGGCAAGGTCCTGGAGATGCTGATCTGTGCTAGGCTGGACGCTGCCGTACGGAACGCTGGTGGTCTATCACCTTTCCAGTATGGTTTCAGAAAGGCAAGGTCTACCACTGACGCCATTAAATCGGCTGTTAGTATAGCGGCTGAGGCTATCGCCGGCACCCGCTGGCGCTTCGGCAGTAAGCACTACTGTCTTGTCGTGACCATCGATGTGAAGAACGCTTTCAACACCGTCAACTGGAGCTGCATCCTGGATGCCTTGGTACTACTGCGGGTTCAAATTACCTAGTAGCGATCGTGAGGAGCTATTTTGATAACCGAATCCTTCGGTATCAAACGGACGAGGGTGAAAAGGAGAACGCTGTCTCTGCAGGAGTTCCTCAAGGATCGGTTTAAGGTCCTCTCCTATGGAACATCATGTATGATGGCATACTTCGAATTCAGCTACCAGAGGGGGCTACCGCAGTTGGTTACGCTGATGACGTCGCCTTAGTAATGTTGGCTAAGGATTTACGGCGAGTCACAGAGCTTTGTAATTGGTGTATAGATGCCGTGACTCAATGGTTGTCATCCGTGGGACTTCAGTTGGCTGCTCATAAGACGGAGGCGGTGCTCATCAGCAGCAGAAAAAAGGTAGAATATGTTGATTTCACGGTGGAAGGCGTCACGCTGAGGTCTAAGGACTGGATCCGCTACCTAGGCGTGATCATTGACAGGCGCCTCAGCTTCGGAGAGCATCTTGCGTTTGTTCACAGGAAGGCGGCGGTTACCGGGCGCGCATTGGCGAGGATGATGCCAAACACGCGAGGTCCGAGGCAGCATACGAGGTTGCTTCTAATGCACGTCATGAAGTCGGTCATCCTGTACGCAGCAATCTGGATCGGCGCTACTTCGGTAGCCAGCTATATGAGGGGCATAGAGTCAATTTATCGGCTCTCTGCCCTGCGTGTATGCTGTGCCTTCCGCACTGTGTCCTCGGAGGCAGCGTTTGCGATTGCTGGGATGACTCCAATCCGTATCTCTGCCTTGGAAGCCGTAGCAGTTCTGGAAGCTGGTCCTTCGGAGAGAAGAGCTGTTCGGGCGGCTGCCCGCGAGCGGAGCCTCGAGTCCTGGCAGCAGCAGTGGGACTCATCCAATAAAGGGCGTTGGACGTATCTTCTGATCCCAAGTATACGGCGATGGGTGGAGAGAAAGCACGGGATGGTTACTTTCTACCTCACCCAGTTCCTGACAGGCCATGGTTGCTTCAGGAGCTACCTGAAACGTTTTCAGCTTGACTCCTCTGCTACATGCAGCTGGTGCGACGACGGCAGGGAGGAGGACGCTCAACACGTCTTCTTTGAATGCGGGCGATTCGCCCAGCAGCGACTTGTGGTGGAAAACGTGGCGGGCGAGCCTCTAACTCCTACCACCCTGGTGGCCCTAATGATAGAGAAACAAGATGTTTGGCATGCGGTCTGCATGGTATACTGACTTAGCTTCAATCGATTAAGTTCAATATCTGCAGTGTTTCTCAACCGATTTGGACGAAATTTTCAGCAAAGTTCTATCATTACCCATTACGTCAACCCTAATTTTTATATTTTCCAAATTCGATATTTTTGTTATCGATATTATGTGTATATCGGAAACCAGAATAGTTATCGATAATTTGAAGCAAACTTGTTCTGCTCATGGTATAGGAGAACTTATATCCAAAATCTGAAGTCTCTAGCTTTTGTAGTCTCTGAGATCCACGCGCTCATACAGACGGACAGACGGACGGACTGTTGATGCTGATCAATAATATATATACTTTATGGGGTCGGAGATGCTTCCTTCTGCCCGTTACATACTTTTGCACAAAACCATTAGACCCTTATTTACCCATTTTATGGGTTAAGGGTATAAATACAATAAAATATTATTTTTATACCCTGAACCCATAAAATGGGTGAAAAGGCGTCCAAATCGGTTAAGAATCGCCGAAGATATCGAATTAAATTGATTGAAGTTAGGTCAGTATACTAAAGTCCTTTATAATATATAATAAGGGAGAAGCCCCAATCTCGGACACTGTACAGAAGTTGGACACCCCCCTTTTTTTTGCGAGTTTTGATGCTAGCGCGGTCTAATTACTGTGACAGATAGCTTTCAGTGCCGGCTTTCTTTTGACATGGTCTACAGGTGTTAATACCTAGTTTTGGCTAATTCAGAGACAAAAATTAAAATACCGATATTCCGACCTAAACTTTTTAAAATTTCAACGCTTATGTAATTGAATTATTCCCTGATTCAGCAAAGGTTAATAAATTTTTTCTTATTCGTTTCATCATGCTCTTTCATATTCTGCAATCAAACATTTTATTTTTTCAATATTTTGGGTTTTACATTCAAAATGTTAAAACCGTGCTTTCTTCTAATCTGGACACTGTTGATGTTTCACAATTGAACACGATTAATTGTAATCGATATTTTCATTCAATTGTATCGATGATCGTTTCATCTTCATATAAATGTATCAAAATGAGCGCGCAACAAGAAATGGAAATTGAATTTTATGGTTTAAATGAAAAAACTAAATAAAGAAACTTTAAGTTTAATTTCATAGTTAATTGAATAAATAATTTCATAATAAATGGTTTTGATGAAAAAAAACCCAAAAAAAGAATAATTAGTTTGTTTACATATTTCGCGCCATATTAATAAGGTATGTGAGCAATGATGAGCATGCGATGTACACATCATCACATTCATCATGTATACATCAATCGATATATCGGTGCATTACTTGCGATACTGCTCATTACGAGTAATAATAATTAATAAAATAATAAATTCGTTTGATTTTCATTGTTTAATTGGATAAAAAACAAAATCTTACATAAAAACAATGATTTGGCATTTTATTTTATTTTATTGGCTGCATTTTCACAAGATAAAAGGGGGTGTCCAACTTCGGGGCACTTTTTTGAAAATCGTGATTTTGAGTTTTTTCATTATATGTGAAATATATCATTAAACATGAATGAAATGTGTATAATGCCTTACACCAATCGATGCGCAATTGAACAAGCTTTTCAACGATACTAACAGATAAGCTGTACGTTGATTTTGGACAGTCTTATGTCCCAAAACCAAAGGGGTGTCCAACATTAGGGGTTCTCCCTTATATATTTTGCAACTGGGTTCAGGGTATCTTCTAGTCGGGTGAGCCCGACTAGAGCTTTCTTACTTGTTGTTCAAGAAAACGAGCTCATAGCAATAATACAGTTACAAACACACCAACAAACAGGTTTTAACACATCGCCCGTGAGTTCCAACACGCATTGATTATACTCGATACCGAAGGTAAAGACTATATTGGTTTTGTGCAATGTCCGTCATGGTGTCTGTCCGTCTGTCTGTCTGTCCGTCTGTATGAACGCTACTTTTTTCCACACCCTTCAAGCTAGAGACTTGAAACTTTCCAATTCTCTTTATCTATAGGAAAGTAAATTAAAGTGTCAAGATTTGGGTTCTACGATAACTGGGGGCTGGCAAATCGATAAATTCGATAACTCAAAACCGATAAATCCACATATTTCGCACATCCTTAGAGTTAGAACTACCTAAGCTGGTGAGAAAATAGCTACTAGCAACCTCAAAAAACTGCATCTAAAATTTTGGAGCCACGCCCACCCATTTTGCCCCCAGCCCGCCTGGGCTATATCTATATCTCCCACAGTGTTTGAGCCATAGCCACCAAATTTGGTGCCAAGGTAGGTGATGATGACCCCCCAAAAACTGCATCAAAGATTGGATGCCACTCCCACCAATACTGCCCTAGCCGCCCCCATCCACCCCAATGCTTCGTCAAAATCGGGAATGTGTGTATCTTCCAGAGTTGTGGAGCTAGAGCCACCAAATTTGGTAGGAAGACAGCTGGTAATGACCCCCAAAAATCTGCATCAAAGTTTTGGAGCCACGCCCACCCATTTCACCCTCCTTTCCCCACCTTTTACAAACTTTGAGCTAGAGTCACCAAATTTGGTATGAAGATAGCAATTGACATTCCACATAGATCTGCATCAAAAATTTATATGCCATGCCCACCCATACCTCACCCTTTCCACTTAATTTACAAACTTTGAGCTAGAGTCACCAATTTGGTATGAAGATAGCAATTGACATTCCACATAGATCTGCATCAAAAATTTGGATGCCACACCCACCCATACCGCCCCCAGCCCGCCTTTCCACACTTTTTACAACTTCGAGCTAGAGTCACCAAATTTGGTATAAATATAGCAATTGACATTTCACAAAGATCTGCATCAAAAATTTAGATGCCACACCCACCAATACTGCCTCCAGCCCCCCTTTCCCCACTTTTTACATACTTCGAGCTAGAGTCACCAAATTTGGTATGAAGATAGCTGGTGGCAGCCCCATCTGCATCGGATAATCTTTAAGTCAGCGTACACCCCTGCCGCATTCGTACCCCTTTGCAATCAAGCCTCTTTTTACCGGTTTTAATACTGGTATCGAGTATGCCGCAGTCGGTTGCGTCCAACTGCAACGTTTCCACTTGTTTTTTTTTTAAGGATTATTAAAAATGACGTCAACGAATCGTCGAACGATGACTTTTACATTATAAAAATAAAATGACCTTCCAGGGTTAAACACATTTGAGTGTTCATTAGATACCTTTATAAAAATCGATATTATAACCAGCGATAATATATTCACAGAGATGCGTCACTTCGCTTTTTCAAACTTGGTACTGATGACAATTGAGTGGCGATGGTAGATCGTACCAACAAAATACACGCGAAATTTAAATTCTCTCATTTCGCTCTCAGAGAACCCGAGCAGCGTTGCGAGTTGAGAGAGGACAGCCGAACGATCTAATGCATACATACCTACACGCATATTTTTGTATGTGTAGGTATGTGTCAGCATTTGTTTTCATATTTGTCGGGCTCAGGCTTCGAAGCGATTTTTGATAGTTTTCTTCTTTTAGGTCTTGCTTATGAATGTGTGTGTGAATGTTCATGTGCAGAATATTTAATGTATGCGTAGCATTTGCCATGGCATTCATTGACCCTTTCTCTACTATTATCAATTAAATTTGGTGCATATTTGCATTTTGCCTACAAAAACCTAAAAAGCAATACTTCCAAGGCAGTCAAATATCATATTTTGTGCTGATCGACCATTTGCAGTATCAGGCGAACAGCAAAATAACAAGCGTATAGTAAAATGGCAGGCAATATCAGTTTTGCATTGCTGGTCATATATACTCTTTCATGTTTTCAGTTCTATGACACTTTCCAACAATTTTGCCATCGCAACTACCAAACAGTTATGCAGCGATGCGCACAAATGGCGAAAGTGTATTCAGTTATGCATATGTCGAATTCATTATGCCGAAAAACACTAATTCTACGTTTTGGGTGTCTAGCCTGATATGAGCGCATGTATACTATACATACATATATAACTATGTGAATGTGTGTGAAACATTTGCCGACCCTTTACTTTATTTTATTTTCTTATATTCCGAGTTTTCGGCATAATGAATGAAATATAACAAATAAGAAGGCTCTAGTCGGGAGAGCCCGACTAGAAGATACCCTGAACCCAGTTGCAATAAATAAATTAAATTTATAATTGACTTTGGTATACTGACTTAGCTTCAATCGATAAAATTCGATATCTCCGGTGTTTCTTAACCGATTTGGACGAAATTTTCAGAAAAGTTCTATCATTACCCATTACTTCAACCCTCATTTTTAGATTTTCCAAATTCAATATTTTTTGTTATCGATTCCATTTGTGTATCAGAAATCGGAATAGTTACCGATAATTTGAAGCAAACGTGTTCTGCTTATGGTATAGGAGAACTCATATACAAAATCTGAAGTCTCTCGCTGCGGCACACGAGGGCGGGCCTGCAAACTGCAACCCTGGGCTTAGCGACGGCTATGGCAGTTAAGCTGGTTGAAAGGCCGAAAATCCGCATCGGATGGGCGGTATGCCACATTAGGCCCTTGATGCAGCCAAGGCGTTGTTTCAAATGCTTGGAATATGGCCACATCGCTGCCCATTGCAAGTGCACGGCTGACCTGAGTAAGACTTGTTACAAGTGTGGAACCCTAGGTCACATCGCGAGAGCGTGCAATCAGCCGCCAAAATGTGCCCTATGCACAAGAAAAGGTGCAAAGACGACTGACCATGCGACAGGCAGTTATAGGTGTCCTGCCTACCGGGAAGCTGTTAAGCACGCCAAATGGTGAAAGTCCTGCAGCTAAACCTTAACCACTGCGTAGCTGCACAAGCTTTGCTGGAGCAACTCATTCTTGATGAGAACATCGATGTCGCCATGCTTAGTGAACCCCATCACCGGGCGTCAACTAACCGCGGGCTGTGGGCTTCTGACAGCTCTGGAAAGGCTGCTTTGTGGAACTGTGGCGATCAGCAATCCCCCTTCACTCACACCCTAGTCTCTAACAGCTTTGTTCGAGTTAAGGTAGGCGATTTGTTGCTCTACAGTTGTTACTTGGCGCCCAGCCTTAAGATCGAAGCCTTCGAGGCGGTGACGTTGGAAATTGCAGAGGACGCAAGGGCCCGTAGCAACGTCATAGTTGCTGGCGACTTCAACGCGTGGTCTACGGAGTGGGGCAGCTCGTCGACGAATACTAGAGGAACCATTCTCGTGGAGTCGATGGCAAATTTGGACTTGGTTCTTCTCAACACTGGGACAAGAAACACGTTCAATAGGGGTAGTGCTGGATCAATCATCGACCTAACATACGTTAGCAGTGCACTCGCCCGCACGTCCCAGTGGCGTATAAGCGACTGCTACACTGGAAGCGACCATGAGGCCATCGTCTTCGCAGTAGGTGAAACCCTGCGGTCGCCGGCAAGGCCTCCCTCTGGAAAAGCGTTCCGTGTTGAGTCCCTTAACACAGACATGTTCGTCGAAGCCATCTCACGAATGACAGCAGGCGGACCGGCGCTGGTTATGGTGGAACAGATAGCTGAGCAATTAGGCGATGCTTGCGCTGCAAGCATGCCCTTGCGCAAGGCCTATAAACGCCATCATACCAGCATTTTCTGGTGGAATGAGAACATCGCTGAGGCCAGACGGGAATGCCTGAGGGCGAGAAGGCGCTATCAGCGTGCAGCGCGTAGGGACTCGAGCTCAACGCGCTCACTGCAGTTGGAGTATAAGTCAGCAAGGGCAGTTCTTAAAAATTCAAGCAGGGCAAGCAAAAAGGAATGCTTTCTCACGTTATGCGACTCGGCGGACAACGATCCCTGGGGCAGAGCCTACAGGATGGTAGTCAAGCGCATTGGCAGAGGCAGAAGCGAAGCGCCAATGAAGTTCGCCCGAGTGAGTGACATAGTGGAAACCCTTTTTCCTCAAAGAATTAGTCCACTACCACCTGTTCATGGACCGTCAACAGTTGAGGGCTTCTTTCCGGTCACCGTGGAGGAGATGGAGACTGCTGCATGCAAGCTCATCGCCAACAAGGCCCCGGGTCCAGACGGTGTGCCAAACCGCTGCCTGAGGATAGCAATCACCTTGCAGCCCGGTCTATTCGCAGAGTTGTACTCTAAGTGCTTGCGCGAGGATACTTTTCCGGACAGGTGGAAGGTACAGCAACTTGTGCTCTTACCCAAGCCCGACAAGCCCCCGATGACCCCTCGGCGTATAGGCCCATCTGCCTCATCGATAACGGTGGCAAGGCCCTGGAGATGCTGATCTGTGCTAGGCTGGACGCTGCCGTACGGAACGCTGGTGGTCTATCACCTTTCCAGTATGGTTTCAGAAAGGCAATGTCTACCACTGACGCCATTAAATCGGCTGTCAGTATAGCGGCTGAGGCTTTCGCCGGCACCCGCTGGCGCTTCGGCAGTAAGCACTACTGTCTTGTCGTGACCATCGATGTGAAGAACGCTTTCAACACCGTCAACTGGAGCTGCATCCTGGATGCCTTGGTACTACTGCGGGTTCCAAATTACCTAGTAGCGATCGTGAGGAGCTATTTTGATAACCGAATCCTTCGGTATCAAACGGACGAGGGTGAAAAGGAGAACGCTGTCTCTGCAGGAGTTCCTCAAGGATCGGTTTAAGGTCCTCTCCTATGGAACATCATGTATGATGGCATACTTCGAATTCAGCTACCAGAAGGGGCTACCGCAGTTGGCTACGCTGATGACTTCGCCTTAGTAATGTTGGCTAAGGATTTACGGCGAGTCACAGAGCTTTGTAATTGGTGTATAGATGCCGTGACTCAATGGTTGTCATCCGTGGGACTTCAGTTGGCTGCTCATAAGACGGAGGCGGTGCTCATCAGCAGCAGAAAAAAGGTAGAATATGTTGATTTCACGGTGGAAGGCGTCACGCTGAGGTCTAAGGACTGGATCCGCTACCTAGGCGTGATCATTGAAAGGCGCCTCAGCTTCGGAGAGCATCTTGCGTTTGTTCACAGGAAGGCGGCGGTTACCGGGCGCGCATTGGCGAGGATGATGCCAAACACGCGAGGTCCGAGGCAGCATACGAGGTTGCTTCTAATGCACGTCATGAAGTCGGTCATCCTGTACGCAGCAATCTGGATCGGCGCTACTTCGGTAGCCAGCTATATGAGGGGCATAGAGTCAATTTATCGGCTCTCTGCCCTGCGTGTATGCTGTGCCTTCCGCACTGTGTCCTCGGAGGCAGCGTTTGTGATTGCTGGGATGACTCCAATCCGTATCTCTGCCTTGGAAGCCGTGGCAGTTCTGGAAGCTGGTCCTTCGGAGAGAAGAGCTGTTCGGGCGGCTGCCCGCGAGCGGAGCCTCGAGTCCTGGCAGCAGCAGTGGGACTCATCCAATAAAGGGCGTTGGACGTATCTTCTGATCCCAAGTATACGGCGATGGGTGGAGAGAAAGCACGGGATGGTTACTTTCTACCTCACCCAGTTCCTCACAGGCCATGGTTGCTTCAGGAGCTACCTGAAACGTTTTCAGCTTGACTCCTCTGCTACGTGCAGCTGGTGCCGACGGCAGGGAGGAGGACGCTCAACACGTCTTCTTTGAATGCGGGCGATTCGCCCAGCAGCGACTTGTGGTGGAAAACGTGGCGGGCGAGCATCTAACTCCTACTACCCTGGTGGCCCTAATGATAGAGAAACAAGATGTTTGGCATGCGGTCTGCATGGTATACTGACTTAGCTTCAATCGATTAAGTTCAATATCTCCGGTGTTTCTCAACCGATTTGGACGAAATTTTCAGCAAAGTTCTATCATTACCCATTACGCCAACCCTAATTTTTAGATTTTCCAAATTCGATATTTTTGTTATCGATATTATGTGTATATCGGAAACCAGAATATTTATCGATAATTTGAAGCAAACTTGTTCTGCTCATGGTATAGGAGAACTTATATCCAAAATCTGAAGTCTCTAGCTCTTGTAGTCTCTGAGATCAAAGCGTTCATACAGACGGACAGACGGACATGGCTATATCGTCTCGACTGTTGATGCTGATCAATAATATATATACTTTATGGGGTCGGAGATGCTTCCTTCTGCCCGTTACATACTTTTGCACAAAACCATTAGACCCTTATTTACCCATTTTATGGGTTAAGGGTATAAATACAATAAAATATTATTTTTATACCCTGAACCCATAAAATGGGTGAAAAGGCGTCCAAATCGGTTAAGAATCGCCGAAGATATCGAATTAAATTGATTGAAGTTAGGTCAGTATACTAAAGTCCTTTATAATATATAATAAGGGAGAAGCCCCAATCTCGTACAGAAGTTGGACACCCCCCTTTTTTTTGCGAGTTTTGATACTAGCGCGGTCTAATTACTGTGACAGATAGCTTTCAGTGCCGGCTTTCTTTTGACATGGTCTACAGGTGTTAATACCTAGTTTTGGCTAATTCAGAGACAAAAATTAAAATACCGATATTCCGACCTAAACTTTTTAAAATTTCAACGCTTATGTAATTGAATTATTCCCTGATTCAGCAAAGGTTAATAAATTTTTTCTTATTCGTTTCATCATGCTCTTTCATATTCTGCAATCAAACATTTTATTTTTTCAATATTTTGGGTTTTACATTCAAAAATGTTAAAACCGTGCTTTCTTCTAATCTGGACACTGTTGATGTTTCACAATTGAACACGATTAATTGTAATCGATATTTTCATTCAATTGTATCGATGATCGTTTCATCTTCATATAAATGTATCAAAATGAGCGCGCAACAAGAAATGGAAATTGAAATTTTATGGTTTAAATGAAAAAAACTAAATAAAGAAACTTTAAGTTTAATTTCATAGTTAATTGAATAAATAATTTCATAATAAATGGTTTTGATGAAAAAAAACCCAAAAAAAAGAATAATTAGTTTGTTTACATATTTCGCGCCATATTAATAAGGTATGTGAGCAATGATGAGCATGCGATGTACACATCATCACATTCATCATGTATACATCAATCGATATATCGGTGCATTACTTGCGATACTGCTCATTACGAGTAATAATAATTAATAAAATAATAAATTCGTTTGATTTTCATTGTTTAATTGGATAAAAAACAAAATCTTACATAAAAACAATGATTTGGCATTTTATTTTATTTTATTGGCTGCATTTTCACAAGATAAAAGGGGGTGTCCAACTTCGGGGCACTTTTTTGAAAATCGTGATTTTGAGTTTTTTCATTATATGTGAAATATATCATTAAACATGAATGATATGTGTATAATGCCTTATACCAATCGATGCGCAATTGAACAAGCTTTTCAACGATACTAACAGATAAGCTGTACGTTGATTTTGGACAGTCTTATGTCCCAAAAACCAAAGGGGTGTCCAACATTAGGGGTTCTCCCTTATATATTTTGCAACTGGGTTCAGGGTATCTTCTAGTCGGGCTCACCCGACTAGAGCTTTCTTACTTGTTGTTCAAGAAAACGAGCTCATAGCAATAATACAGTTACAAACACACCAACAAACAGGTTTTAACACATCGCCCGTGAGTTCCAACACGCATTGATTATACTCGATACCGAAGGTAAAGACTATATTGGTTTTGTGCAATGTCCGTCATGGTGTCTGTCCGTCTGTCTGTCTGTCCGTCTGTCTGTCTGTCCGTCTGTATGAACGCTACTTTTTTCCACACCCTTCAAGCTAGAGACTTGAAACTTTCCAATTCTCTTTATCTATAGGATAGTAAATTAAAGTGTCAAGATTTGGGTTCTACGATAACTGGGGGCTGGCAAATCGATAAATTCGATAACTCAAAACCGATAAATCCACATATTTCGCACATCCTTAGAGTTAGAACTACCTAAGCTGGTGAGAAAATAGCTACTAGCAACCTCAAAAAACTGCATCTAAAATTTTGGAGCCACGCCCACCCATTTTTCCCCCAGCCCGCCTGGGCTATATCTATATCTCCCACAGTGTTTGAGCCATAGCCACCAAATTTGGTGCCAAGATAGGTGATGATGACCCCCCAAAAACTGCATCAAAAGATTGGATGCCACTCCCACCAATACTGCCCTAGCCGCCCCCATCCACCCCAATGCTTCGTCAAAATCGGGAATGTGTGTATCTTCCAGAGTTGTGGAGCTAGAGCCACCAAATTTGGTAGGAAGACAGCTGGTAATGACCCCCAAAAATCTGCATCAAAGTTTTGGAGCCACGCCCACCCATTTCACCCTTCTTTCCCCACCTTTTACAAACTTTGAGCTAGAGTCACCAAATTTGGTATGAAGATAGCAATTGACATTCCACATAGATCTGCATCAAAAATTTATATGCCATGCCCA
Organism: Scaptomyza flava; assembly: GCA_030179655.1. Lineage (NCBI taxonomy): Eukaryota > Metazoa > Arthropoda > Insecta > Diptera > Drosophilidae > Scaptomyza > Scaptomyza flava. The sequence goes on from JARNME010000113.1 coordinate 25,957, forward strand.
CCCATACCTCACCCTTTCCACTTAATTTACAAACTTTGAGCTAGAGTCACCAATTTGGTATGAAGATAGCAATTGACGTTCCACATAGATCTGCATCAAAAATTTGGATACCGCCCCCAGCCCGCCTTTCCACACTTTTTACAACTTCGAGCTAGAGTCACCAAATTTGGTATAAATATAGCAATTGACATTTCACAAAGATCTGCATCAAAAATTTAGATGCCACACCCACCAATACTGCCTCCAGCCCCCCTTTCCCCACTTTTTACATACTTCGAGCTAGAGTCACCAAATTTGGTATGAAGATAGCTGGTGGCAGCCCCATCTGCATCGGATAATCTTTAAGTCAGCGTACACCCCTGCCGCATTCGTACCCCTTTGCAATCAAGCCTCTTTTTACCGGTTTTAATACTGGTATCGAGTATGCCGCAGTCGGTTGCGTCCAACTGCAACGTTTCCACTTGTTTTTTTTTAAGGATTATTAAAATGACGTCAACGAATCGTCGAACGATGACTTTTACATTATAAAAATAAAATGACCTTCCAGGGTTAAACACATTTGAGTGTTCATTAGATACCTTTATAAAAATCGATATTATAACCAGCGATAATATATTCACAGAGATGCGTCACTTCGCTTTTTCAAACTTGGTACTGATGACAATTGAGTGGCGATGGTAGATCGTACCAACAAAATACACGCGAAATTTAAATTCTCTCATTTCGCTCTCAGAGAACCCGAGCAGCGTTGCGAGTTGAGAGAGGACAGCCGAACGATCTAATGCATACATACCTACACGCATATTTTTGTATGTGTAGGTATGTGTCAGCATTTGTTTTCATATTTGTCGGGCTCAGGCTTCGAAGCGATTTTTGATAGTTTTCTTCTTTTAGGTCTTGCTTATGAATGTGTGTGTGAATGTTCATGTGCAGAATATTTAATGTATGCGTAGCATTTGCCATGGCATTCATTGACCCTTTCTCTACTATTATCAATTAAATTTGGTGCATATTTGCATTTTGCCTACAAAAACCTAAAAAGCAATACTTCCAAGGCAGTCAAATATCATATTTTGTGCTGATCGACCATTTGCAGTATCAGGCGAACAGAAAAATAAACAAGCGTATAGTAAAATAGGCAGGCAAATATCAGTTTTGCATTGCTGGTCATATATACTCTTTCATGTTTTCAGTTCTATGACACTTTCCAACAATTTTGCCATCGCAACTACCAAACAGTTATGCAGCGATGCGCACAAATTGCGAAAGTGTATTCAGTTATGCATATGTCGAATTCATTATGCCGAAAAACACTAATTCTACGTTTTGGGTGTCTAGCCTGATATGAGCGCATGTATACTATACATACATATATAACTATGTGAGTGTGTGTGAAACATTTGCCGACCCTTACTTTATTTTATTTTCTTATATTCCGAGTTTTCGGCATAATGAATGAAATATAACAAATAAGAAGGCTCTAGTCGGGAGAGCCCGACTAGAAGATACCCTGAACCCAGTTGCAATAAATAAATTAAATTTATAATTGACTTTGGTATACTGACTTAGCTTCAATCGATCAAATTCGATATCTCCGGTGTTTCTTAACCGATTTGGACGAAATTTTCAGAAAAGTTCTATCATTACCCATTACTTCAACCCTCATTTTTAGATTTTCCAAATTCAATATTTTTTGTTATCGATTCCATTTGTATATCAGAAATCGGAATAGTTACCGATAATTTGAAGCAAACGTGTTCTGCTTATGGTATAGGAGAACTCATATACAAAATCTGAAGTCTCTCGCTGCGGCACACGAGGGCGGGCCTGCAAACTGCAACCCTGGGCTTAGCGACGGCTATGGCAGTTAAGCTGGTTGAAAGGCCGAAAATCCGCATCGGATGGGCGGTATGCCACATTAGGCCCTTGATGCAGCCAAGGCGTTGTTTCAAATGCTTGGAATATGGCCACATCGCTGCCCATTGCAAGTGCACGGCTGACCTGAGTAAGACTTGTTACAAGTGTGGAACCCTAGGTCACATCGCGAGAGCGTGCAATCAGCCGCCAAAATGTGCCCTATGCACAAGAAAAGGTGCAAAGACGACTGACCATGCGACAGGCAGTTATAGGTGTCCTGCCTACCGGGAAGCTGTTAAGCACGCCAAATGGTGAAAGTCCTGCAGCTAAACCTTAACCACTGCGTAGCTGCACACGCTTTGCTGGAGCAACTCATTCTTGATGAGAACATCGATGTCGCCATGCTTAGTGAACCCCATCACCGGGCGTCAACTAACCGCGGGCTGTGGGCTTCTGACAGCTCTGGAAAGGCTGCTTTGTGGAACTGTGGCGATCAGCAATCCCCCTTCACTCACACCCTAGTCTCTAACAGCTTTGTTCGAGTTAAGGTAAGCGATTTGTTGCTCTACAGTTGTTACTTGGCGCCCAGCCTTAAGATCGAAGCCTTCGAGGCGGTGACGTTGGAAATTGCAGAGGACGCAAGGGCCCGTAGCAACGTCATAGTTGCTGGCGACTTCAACGCGTGGTCTACGGAGTGGGGCAGCTCGTCGACGAATACTAGAGGAACCATTCTCGTGGAGTCGATGGCAAATTTGGACTTGGTTCTTCTCAACACTGGGACAAGAAACACGTTCAATAGGGGTAGTGCTGGATCAGTCATCGACCTAACATACGTTAGCAGTGCACTCGCCCGCACGGCCCAGTGGCGTATAAGCGACTGCTACACTGGAAGCGACCATGAGGCCATCGTCTTCGCAGTAGGTGAAACCCTGCGGTCGCCGGCAAGGCCTCCCTCTGGAAAAGCGTTCCGTGTTGAGTCCCTTAACACAGACATGTTCGTCGAAGCCATCTCACGAATAACAGCAGGCGGACCGGCGCTGGTTATGGTGGAACAGATAGCTGAGCAATTAGGCGATGCTTTCGCTGCAAGCATGCCCTTGCGCAAGGCCTATAAACGCCATCATACCAGCATTTTCTGGTGGAATGAGAACATCGCTGAGGCCAGACGGGAATGCCTGAGGGCGAGAAGGCGCTATCAGCGTGCAGCGCGTAGGGACTCGAGCTCAACGCGCTCACTGCAGTTGGAGTATAAGTCAGCAAGGGCAGTTCTTAAAAATTCAAGCAGGGCAAGCAAAAAGGAATGCTTTCTCACGTTATGCGACTCGGCGGACAACGATCCCTGGGGCAGAGCCTACAGGATGGTAGTCAAGCGCATTGGCAGAGGCAGAAGCGAAGCGCCAATGAAGTTCGCCCGAGTGAGTGACATAGTGGAAACCCTTTTTCCTCAAAGAATTAGTCCACTACCACCTGTTCATGGACCGTCAACAGTTGAGGGCTTCTTTCCGGTCACCGTGGAGGAGATGGAGACTGCTGCACGCAAGCTCATCGCCAACAAGGCCCCGGGTCCAGACGGTGTGCCAAACCGCTGCCTGAGGATAGCAATCACCTTGCAGCCCGGTCTATTCGCAGAGTTGTACTCTAAGTGCTTGCGCGAGGATACTTTTCCGGACAGGTGGAAGGTACAGCAACTTGTGCTCTTACCCAAGCCCGACAAGCCCCCGATGACCCCTCGGCATATAGGCCCATCTGCCTCATCGATAACGGTGGCAAGGCCCTGGAGATGCTGATCTGTGCTAGGCTGGACGCTGCCGTACGGAACGCTGGTGGTCTATCACCTTTCCAGTATGGTTTCAGAAAGGCAAGGTCTACCACTGACGCCATTAAATCGGCTGTCAGTATAGCGGCTGAGGCTTTCGCCGGCACCCGCTGGCGCTTCGGCAGTAAGCACTACTGTCTTGTCGTGACCATCGATGTGAAGAACGCTTTCAACACCGTCAACTGGAGCTGCATCCTGGATGCCTTGGTACTACTTCGGGTTCCAAATTACCTAGTAGCGATCGTGAGGAGCTATTTTGATAACCGAATCCTTCGGTATCAAACGGACGAGGGTGAAAAGGAGAACGCTGTCTCTGCAGGAGTTCCTCAAGGATCGGTTTAAGGTCCTCTCCTATGGAACATCATGTATGATGGCATACTTCGAATTCAGCTACCAGAAGGGGCTACCGCAGTTGGCTACGCTGATGACGTCGCCTTAGTAATGTTGGCTAAGGATTTACGGCGAGTCACAGAGCTTTGTAATTGGTGTATAGATGCCGTGACTCAATGGTTGTCATCCGTGGGACTTCAGTTGGCTGCTCATAAGACGGAGGCGGTGCTCATCAGCAGCAGAAAAAAGGTAGAATATGTTGATTTCACGGTGGAAGGCGTCACGCTGAGGTCTAAGGACTGGATCCGCTACCTAGGCGTGATCATTGACAGGCGCCTCAGCTTCGGAGAGCATCTTGCGTTTGTTCACAGGAAGGCGGCGGTTACCGGGCGCGCATTGGCGAGGATGATGCCAAACACGCGAGGTCCGAGGCAGCATACGAGGTTGCTTCTAATGCACGTCATGAAGTCGGTCATCCTGTACGCAGCAATCTGGATCGGCGCTACTTCGGTAGCCAGCTATATGAGGGGCATAGAGTCAATTTATCGGCTCTCTGCCCTGCGTGTATGCTGTGCCTTCCGCACTGTGTCCTCGGAGGCAGCGTTTGTGATTGCTGGGATGACTCCAATCCGTATCTCTGCCTTGGAAGCCGTGGCAGTTCTGGAAGCTGGTCCTTCGGAGAGAAGAGCTGTTCGGGCGGCTGCCCGCGAGCGGAGCCTCGAGTCCTGGCAGCAGCAGTGGGACTCATCCAATAAGGGCGTTGGACGTATCTTCTGATCCCAAGTATACGGCGATGGGTGGAGAGAAAGCACGGGATGGTTACTTTCTACCTCACCCAGTTCCTCACAGGCCATGGTTGCTTCAGGAGCTACCTGAAACGTTTTCAGCTTGACTCCTCTGCTACGTGCAGCTGGTGCCGACGGCAGGGAGGAGGACGCTCAACACGTCTTCTTTGAATGCGGGCGATTCGCCCAGCAGCGACTTGTGGTGGAAAACGTGGCGGGCGAGCCTCTAACTGCTACTACCCTGGTGGCCCTAATGATAGAGAAACAAGATGTTTGGCATGCGGTCTGCATGGTATACTGACTTAGCTTCAATCGATTAAGTTCAATATCTCCGGTGTTTCTCAACCGATTTGGACGAAATTTTCAGCAAAGTTCTATCATTACCCATTACGTCAACCCCCATTTTTAGATTTTCCAAATTCGATATTTTTGTTATCGATATTATGTGTATATCGGAAGCCAGAATAGTTATCGATAATTTGAAGCAAACTTGTTCTGCTCATGGTATAGGAGAACTTATATCCCAAATCTGAAGTCTCTAGCTTTTGTAGTCTCTGAGATCCACGCGCTCATACAGACGGACAGACGGACGGCCAGACGGACATGGCTATATCGTCTCGGCTGTTGATGCTGATCAAGAATATATATACTTTATGGGGTCGGAGATGCTTCCTTCTGCCCGTTACATACTTTTGCACAAAACCATTAGACCCTTATTTACCCATTTTATGGGTTAAGGGTATAAAAAGTAAACCCAAATACAATAAAATATTATTTTTATACCCTGAACCCATAAAATGGGTAAAAAGGCGTCCAAATCGGTTAAGAATCGCCGAAGATATCGAATTAAATTGATTGAAGTTAGGTCAGTATACTAAAGTCCTTTATAATATATAATATATATTTTGCAACTGGGTTCAGGGTATCTTCTAGTCGGGCTCACCCGACTAGAGCTTTCTTACTTGTTGTTCAAGAAAACGAGCTCATAGCAATAATACAGTTACAAACACACCAACAAACAGGTTTTAACACATCGCCCGTGAGTTCCAACCCGCATTGATTATACTCGATACCGAAGGTAAAGACTATATTGAGTTTGTGCAATGTCCGTCATGGTGTCTGTCTATCTGTCTGTCTGTCTGTCCGTCTGTATGAACGCTACTTTTTTCCACACCCTTCAAGCTAGAGACTTGAAACTTTCCAATTCTCTTTATCTATAGGATAGTAAATTAAAATGTCAAGATTGGGGTTCTACGATAACTGGGGGCTGGCAAATCGATAAATTCGATAATTCAAAACCGATAAATCCACATATTTCGCACATCCTTAGAGTTAGAACTACCTTAGTTGGTGAGAAAATAGCTACTAGCAACCTCCAAAAAACTGCATCTAAAATTTTGGAGCCACGCCCACCCATTTCGCCCCCAGCACCCCGCATTTTAAAGTCCAACAAGTAAGAAGGCTCTAGTCGGGAGAGCCCGACTAGAAGATACCCTGAACCCAGTTGCAATAAATATATTTAATTTATATAAGACTTTGGTATACTGGCTTAGCTTCCATCGATTAAGTTCAATATCTCCGGTGTTTCTCAACCGATTTGGACGAAATTTTCAGATTTTATCATTACCCATTACTTCAACCCTCATTTTTAGATTTTCCAAATTCGATATTTTATTGTTATCGATATTATGTGTATATCGGAAACCAGAATAGCTATCGATAATTTGAAGCAAACTTGTTCTGCTCATGGTATAGCAGAACTTAAATACAAAATCAGAAGTCTCTAGCTCTTGTAGTCTCTGAGATCCACGCGTTCATACAGACAGACAGACGGACAGACAGACGGACAGACGGACATGGCTATATCGTCTCGGCTGTTGATGCTGATCAAGAATATATATACTTTATAGGGTCGGAGATGCTTCCTTCTGCCTGTTACATACTTTTGCACAAAACCATTATACCCTTATTTACCCATTTTATGGGTTAAGGGTATAAAAAGCCTATATCTCCCACAGTGTTTGAGCCATAGCCACCAAATTTGGTGCCAAGATAGGTGATGATGACCACCCAAAAACTGCATCAAAAGTTTGGATGCCACGCCCACCAATACTGCCCTAGCCGCCCCCATCCACCCCAATGCTTCGTCAAAATCGGGAATGTGTGTATCTTCCAGAGTTGTGGAGCTAGAGCCACCAAATTTGGTAGGAAGACAGCTGGCAATGACCCCCAAAATCTGCATCAAAGTTTTGGAGCCACGCCCACCCATTTCACCCCCTTTCCCCACCTTTTACAAACTTTGAGCTAGAGTCACCAAAGTTGGTATGAAGATAGCAATTGACATTCCACATAGATCTGCATCAAAAATGTATATGCCATGCCCACCCATACCTCACCCTTTCCACTTAATTTACAAACTTTGAGCTAGAGTCACCAATTTGGTATGAAGATAGCAATTGACATTCCACATAGATCTGCATCAAAAATTTGGATGCCACACCCACCCATACCGCCCCCAGCCCCCCTTTCCACACTTTTTACAACTTCGAGCTAGAGTCACCAAATTTGGTATACATATAGCAATTGACATTTCACATATATCTGCATCAAAAATTTGGATGCCACACCCACCCATACCGCCTCCAGCCCCCTTTCCCCACTTTTTACATACTTCGAGCTAGAGTCACCAAATTTGGTATGAAGATAGCTGGTGGCAGCCCCATCTGCATCGGAGAATCTTTAAGGCAGCGTACACCCCTGCCGCATTCGTACCCCTTTGCAATCAAGCCTCTTTTTCCGGTTTTAATACTGGTATCGAGTGTGCCGCAGTCGGTTGCGTCCGACTGCAAAAAATTTTTTTTTTTGTTTTTTTTTTTTAAGGATTTTTAAAAATGACGTCATCGAATCGTCGAACGATGACTTTTACATTATAAAAATAAAATGACCTTCCAGGGTTAAACACATTTGAGTGCTCATTAGACACCTTTATAAAAATCGATATTATAACCAGCGATAATATATTCATTGAGATGCGTCACTTCGCTTTTTCAAACTTGGTACTGATGACAATTGAGTGGCGATGGTAGATCGTACCAACAAAATACACGCGAAATTTAAATTCTCTCATTTCGCTCTCAGAGAACCCGAGCAGCATTGCGAGTTGAGAGAGGACAGCCGAACAATTTAATGCATACATACCTACACGCATATTTTTGTATGTGTATGTATGTGTCAGCATTTGTTTTCATATTTGTCGGGCTCAGGCTTCGAAGCGATTTTTGATAGTTTTCTTCTTTTAGGTCTTGCTTATGAATGTGTGTGTGAATGTTCATGTGCAGAATATTTAATGTATGCGTAGCATTTGCCATGGCATTCATTGACCCTTTCTCTACTATTATCAATTAAATTTGGTGCATATTTGCATTTTGCCTACAAAAACCTAAAAAGCAATACTTCCAAGGCAGTCAAATATCATATTTTGTGCTGATCGACCATTTGCAGTATCAGGCGAACAGCAAAATAAACAAGCGTATAGTAAAATAGGCAGGCAAATATCAGTTTTGCATTGCTGGTCATATATACTCTTTCATGTTTTCAGTTCTATGACACTTTCCAACAATTTTGCCATCGCAACTACCATACAGTTATGCAGCGATGTGCACAAATTGCGAAAGTGTATTCAGTTATGCATATGTCGAATTCATTATGCCGAAAAACACTAATTCTACGTTTTGGGTGTCTAGCCTGATATGAGCGCATGTATACTATACATACATACATAACTATGTGAATGTGTGTGAAACATTTGCCGACCCTTTACTTTATTTTATTTTCTTATATTCCGAGTTTTCGGCATAATGAATGAAATATAACAAATAAGAAGGCTCTAGTCGGGAGAGCCCGACTAGAAGATACCCTGAACCCAGTTGCAATAAATAAATTAAATTTATAATTGACTTTGGTATACTGACTTAGCTTCAATCGATCAAATTCGATATCTCCGGTGTTTCTTAACCGATTTGGACGAAATTTTCAGAAAAGTTCTATCATTACCCATTACTTCAACCCTCATTTTTAGATTTTCCAAATTCAATATTTTTTTGTTATCGATTCCATGAGTATATCAGAAATCGGAATAGTTACCGATAATTTGAAGCAAACGTGTTCTGCTTATGGTATAGGAGAACTCATATACAAAATCTGAAGTCTCTCGCTGCGGCACACGAGGGCGGGCCTGCAAACTGCAACCCTGGGCTTAGCGACGGCTATGGCAGTTAAGCTGGTTGAAAGGCCGAAAATCCGCATCGGATGGGCGGTATGCCGCATTAGGCCCTTGATGCAGCCAAGGCGTTGTTTCAAATGCTTGGAATATGGCCACATCGCTGCCCATTGCAAGTGCACGGCTGACCTGAGTAAGACTTGTTACAAGTGTGGAACCCTAGGTCACATCGCGAGAGCGTGCAATCAGCCGCCAAAATGTGCCCTATGCACAAGAAAAGGTGCAAAGACGACTGACCATGCGACAGGCAGTTATAGGTGTCCTGCCTACCGGGAAGCTGTTAAGCACGCTAAATGGTGAAAGTCCTGCAGCTAAACCTTAACCACTGCGTAGCTGCACAAGCTTTGCTGGAGCAACTCATTCTTGATGAGAACATCGATGTCGCCATGCTTAGTGAACCCCATCACCGGGCGTCAACTAACCGCGGGCTGTGGGCTTCTGACAGCTCTGGAAAGGCTGCTTTGTGGAACTGTGGCGATCAGCAATCCCCCTTCACTCACACCCTAGTCTCTAACAGCTTTGTTCGAGTTAAGGTAGGCGATTTGTTGCTCTACAGTTGTTACTTGGCGCCCAGCCTTAAGATCGAAGCCTTCGAGGCGGTGACGTTGGAAATTGCAGAGGACGCAAGGGCCCGTAGCAACGTCATAGTTGCTGGCGACTTCAACGCGTGGTCTACGGAGTGGGGCAGCTCGTCGACGAATACTAGAGGAACCATTCTCGTGGAGTCGATGGCAAATTTGGACTTGGTTCTTCTCAACACTGGGACAAGAAACACGTTCAATAGGGGTAGTGCTGGATCAATCATCGACCTAACATACGTTAGCAGTGCACTCGCCCGCACGGCCCAGTGGCGTATAAGCGACTGCTACACTGGAAGCGACCATGAGGCCATCGTCTTCGCAGTAGGTGAAACCCTGCGGTCGCCGGCAAGGCCTCCCTCTGGAAAAGCGTTCCGTGTTGAGTCCCTTAACACAGACATGTTCGTCGAAGCCATCTCACGAATGACAGCAGGCGGACCGGCGCTGGTTATGGTGGAACAGATAGCTGAGCAATTAGGCGATGCTTGCGCTGCAAGCATGCCCTTGCGCAAGGCCTATAAACGCCATCATACCAGCATTTTCTGGTGGAATGAGAACATCGCTGAGGCCAGACGGGAATGCCTGAGGGCGAGAAGGCGCTATCAGCGTGCAGCGCGTAGGGACTCGAGCTCAACACGCTCACTGCAGTTGGAGTATAAGTCAGCAAGGGCAGTTCTTAAAAATTCAAGCAGGGCAAGCAAAAAGGAATGCTTTCTCACGTTATGCGACTCGGCGGACAACGATCCCTGGGGCAGAGCCTACAGGATGGTAGTCAAGCGCATTGGCAGAGGCAGAAGCGAAGCGCCAATGAAGTTCGCCCGAGTGAGTGACATAGTGGAAACCCTTTTTCCTCAAAGAATTAGTCCACTACCACCTGTTCATGGACCGTCAACAGTTGAGGGCTTCTTTCCGGTCACCGTGGAGGAGATGGAGACTGCTGCATGCAAGCTCATCGCCAACAAGGCCCCGGGTCCAGACGGTGTGCCAAACCGCTGCCTGAGGATAGCAATCACCTTGCAGCCCGGTCTATTCGCAGAGTTGTACTCTAAGTGCTTGCTTTTCCGGACAGGTGGAAGGTACAGCAACTTGTGCTCTTACCCAAGCCCGACAAGCCCCCGATGACCCCTCGGCGTATAGGCCCATCTGCCTCATCGATAACGGTGGCAAGGCCCTGGAGATGCTGATCTGTGCTAGGCTGGACGCTGCCGTACGGAACGCTGGTGGTCTATCACCTTTCCAGTATGGTTTCAGAAAGGCAATGTCTACCACTGACGCCATTAAATCGGCTGTCAGTATAGCGGCTGAGGCTTTCGCCGGCACCCGCTGGCGCTTCGGCAGTAAGCACTACTGTCTTGTCGTGACCATCGATGTGAAGAACGCTTTCAACACCGTCAACTGGAGCTGCATCCTGGATGCCTTGGTACTACTTCGGGTTCCAAATTACCTAGTAGCGATCGTGAGGAGCTATTTTGATAACCGAATCCTTCGGTATCAAACGGACGAGGGTGAAAAGGAGAACGCTGTCTCTGCAGGAGTTCCTCAAGGATCGGTTTAAGGTCCTCTCCTATGGAACATCATGTATGATGGCATACTTCGAATTCAGCTACCAGAAGGGGCTACCGCAGTTGGCTACGCTGATGACTTCGCCTTAGTAATGTTGGCTAAGGATTTACGGCGAGTCACAGAGCTTTGTAATTGGTGTATAGATGCCGTGACTCAATGGTTGTCATCCGTGGGACTTCAGTTGGCTGCTCATAAGACGGAGGCGGTGCTCATCAGCAGCAGAAAAAAGGTAGAATATGTTGATTTCACGGTGGAAGGCGTCACGCTGAGGTCTAAGGACTGGATCCGCTACCTAGGCGTGATCATTGAAAGGCGCCTCAGCTTCGGAGAGCATCTTGCGTTTGTTCACAGGAAGGCGGCGGTTACCGGGCGCGCATTGGCGAGGATGATGCCAAACACGCGAGGTCCGAGGCAGCATACGAGGTTGCTTCTAATGCACGTCATGAAGTCGGTCATCCTGTACGCAGCAATCTGGATCGGCGCTACTTCGGTAGCCAGCTATATGAGGGGCATAGAGTCAATTTATCGGCTCTCTGCCCTGCGTGTATGCTGTGCCTTCCGCACTGTGTCCTCGGAGGCAGCGTTTGTGATTGCTGGGATGACTCCAATCCGTATCTCTGCCTTGGAAGCCGTGGCAGTTCTGGAAGCTGGTCCTTCGGAGAGAAGAGCTGTTCGGGCGGCTGCCCGCGAGCGGAGCCTCGAGTCCTGGCAGCAGCAGTGGGACTCATCCAATAAAGGGCGTTGGACGTATCTTCTGATCCCAAGTATACGGCGATGGGTGGAGAGAAAGCACGGGATGGTTACTTTCTACCTCACCCAGTTCCTCACAGGCCATGGTTGCTTCAGGAGCTACCTGAAACGTTTTCAGCTTGACTCCTCTGCTACGTGCAGCTGGTGCCGACGGCAGGGAGGAGGACGCTCAACACGTCTTCTTTGAATGCGGGCGATTCGCCCAGCAGCGACTTGTGGTGGAAAACGTGGCGGGCGAGCATCTAACTCCTACTACCCTGGTGGCCCTAATGATAGAGAAACAAGATGTTTGGCATGCGGTCTGCATGGTATACTGACTTAACTTCAATCGATTAAGTTCAATATCTCCGGTGTTTCTCAACCGATTTGGACGAAATTTTCAGCAAAGTTCTATCATTACCCATTACGCCAACCCTAATTTTTAGATTTTCCAAATTCGATATTTTTGTTATCGATATTATGTGTATATCGGAAACCAGAATATTTATCGATAATTTGAAGCAAACTTGTTCTGCTCATGGTATAGGAGAACTTATATCCAAAATCTGAAGTCTCTAGCTCTTGTAGTCTCTGAGATCAAAGCGTTCATACAGACGGACAGACGGACATGGCTATATCGTCTCGACTGTTGATGCTGATCAATAATATATATACTTTATGGGGTCGGAGATGCTTCCTTCTGCCCGTTACATACTTTTGCACAAAACCATTAGACCCTTATTTACCCATTTTATGGGTTAAGGGTATAAATACAATAAAATATTATTTTTATACCCTGAACCCATAAAATGGGTGAAAAGGCGTCCAAATCGGTTAAGAATCGCCGAAGATATCGAATTAAATTGATTGAAGTTAGGTCAGTATACTAAAGTCCTTTATAATATATAATAAGGGAGAAGCGCCAATCTCGTACAGAAGTTGGACACCCCCCTTTTTTTTGCGAGTTTTGATACTAGCGCGGTCTAATTACTGTGACAGATAGCTTTCAGTGCCGGCTTTCTTTTGACATGGTCTACAGGTGTTAATACCTAGTTTTGGCTAATTCAGAGACAAAAATTAAAATACCGATATTCCGACCTAAACTTTTTAAAATTTCAACGCTAATGTAATTGAATTATTCCCTGATTCAGCAAAGGTTAATAAATTTTTTCTTATTCGTTTCATCATGCTCTTTCATATTCTGCAATCAAACATTTTATTTTTTCAATATTTTGGGTTTTACATTCAAAAATGTTAAAACCGTGCTTTCTTCTAATCTGGACACTGTTGATGTTTCACAATTGAACACGATTAATTGTAATCGATATTTTCATTCAATTGTATCGATGATCGTTTCATCTTCATATAAATGTATCAAATGAGCGCGCAACAAGAAATGGAAATTGAAATTTTATGGTTTAAATGAAAAAAACTAAATAAAGAAACTTTAAGTTTAATTTCATAGTTAATTGAATAAATAATTTCATAATAAATGGTTTTGATGAAAAAAAACCCAAAAAAAAGAATAATTAGTTTGTTTACATATTTCGCGCCATATTAATAAGGTATGTGAGCAATGATGAGCATGCGATGTACACATCATCACATTCATCATGTATACATCAATCGATATATCGGTGCATTACTTGCGATACTGCTCATTACGAGTAATAATAATTAATAAATAATAAATTCGTTTGATTTTCATTGTTTAATTGGATAAAAAACAAAATCTTACATAAAAACAATGATTTGGCATTTTATTTTATTTTATTGGCTGCATTTTCACAAGATAAAAGGGGGTGTCCAACTTCGGGGCACTTTTTTGAAAATCGTGATTTTGAGTTTTTTCATTATATGTGAAATATATCATTAAACATGAATGATATGTGTATAATGCCTTATACCAATCGATGCGCAATTGAACAAGCTTTTCAACGATACTAACAGATAAGCTGTACGTTGATTTTGGACAGTCTTATGTCCCAAAAACCAAAGGGGTGTCCAACATTAGGGGTTCTCCCTTATATATTTTGCAACTGGGTTCAGGGTATCTTCTAGTCGGGCTCACCCGACTAGAGCTTTCTTACTTGTTGTTCAAGAAAACGAGCTCATAGCAATAATACAGTTACAAACACACCAACAAACAGGTTTTAACACATCGCCCGTGAGTTCCAACACGCATTGATTATACTCGATACCGAAGGTAAAGACTATATTGGTTTGTGCAATGTCCGTCATGGTGTCTGTCCGTCTGTCTGTCTGTCCGTCTGTCTGTCTGTCCGTCTGTATGAACGCTACTTTTTTCCACACCCTTCAAGCTAGAGACTTGAAACTTTCCAATTCTCTTTATCTATAGGATAGTAAATTAAAGTGTCAAGATTTGGGTTCTACGATAACTGGGGGCTGGCAAATCGATAAATTCGATAACTCAAAACCGATAAATCCACATATTTCGCACATCCTTAGAGTTAGAACTACCTAAGCTGGTGAGAAAATAGCTACTAGCAACCTCAAAAAACTGCATCTAAAATTTTGGAGCCACGCCCACCCATTTTTCCCCCAGCCCGCCTGGGCTATATCTATATCTCCCACAGTGTTTGAGCCATAGCCACCAAATTTGGTGCCAAGGTAGGTGATGATGACCCCCCAAAAACTGCATCAAAAGATTGGATGCCACTCCCACCAATACTGCCCTAGCCGCCCCCATCCACCCCAATGCTTCGTCAAAATCGGGAATGTGTGTATCTTCCAGAGTTGTGGAGCTAGAGCCACCAAATTTGGTAGGAAGACAGCTGGTAATGACCCCCAAAATCTGCATCAAAGTTTTGGAGCCACGCCCACCCATTTCACCCTTCTTTCCCCACCTTTTACAAACTTTGAGCTAGAGTCACCAAATTTAGTATGAAGATAGCAATTGACATTCCACATAGATCTGCATCAAAAATTTATATGCCATGCCCACCCATACCTCACCCTTTCCACTTAATTTACAAACTTTGAGCTAGAGTCACCAATTTGGTATGAAGATAGCAATTGACGTTCCACATAGATCTGCATCAAAAATTTGGATACCGCCCCCAGCCCGCCTTTCCACACTTTTTACAACTTCGAGCTAGAGTCACCAAATTTGGTATAAATATAGCAATTGACATTTCACAAAGATCTGCATCAAAAATTTAGATGCCACACCCACCAATACTGCCTCCAGCCCCCCTTTCCCCACTTTTTACATACTTCGAGCTAGAGTCACCAAATTTGGTATGAAGATAGCTGGTGGCAGCCCCATCTGCATCGGATAATCTTTAAGTCAGCGTACACCCCTGCCGCATTCGTACCCCTTTGCAATCAAGCCTCTTTTTACCGGTTTTAATACTGGTATCGAGTATGCCGCAGTCGGTTGCGTCCAACTGCAACGTTTCCACTTGTTTTTTTTTAAGGATTATTAAAAATGACGTCAACGAATCGTCGAACGATGACTTTTACATTATAAAAATAAAATGACCTTCCAGGGTTAAACACATTTGAGTGTTCATTAGATACCTTTATAAAAATCGATATTATAACCAGCGATAATATATTCACAGAGATGCGTCACTTCGCTTTTTCAAACTTGGTACTGATGACAATTGAGTGGCGATGGTAGATCGTACCAACAAAATACACGCGAAATTTAAATTCTCTCATTTCGCTCTCAGAGAACCCGAGCAGCGTTGCGAGTTGAGAGAGGACAGCCGAACGATCTAATGCATACATACCTACACGCATATTTTTGTATGTGTAGGTATGTGTCAGCATTTGTTTTCATATTTGTCGGGCTCAGGCTTCGAAGCGATTTTTGATAGTTTTCTTCTTTTAGGTCTTGCTTATGAATGTGTGTGTGAATGTTCATGTGCAGAATATTTAATGTATGCGTAGCATTTGCCATGGCATTCATTGACCCTTTCTCTACTATTATCAATTAAATTTGGTGCATATTTGCATTTTGCCTACAAAAACCTAAAAAGCAATACTTCCAAGGCAGTCAAATATCATATTTTGTGCTGATCGACCATTTGCAGTATCAGGCGAACAGAAAAATAAACAAGCGTATAGTAAAATAGGCAGGCAAATATCAGTTTTGCATTGCTGGTCATATATACTCTTTCATGTTTTCAGTTCTATGACACTTTCCAACAATTTTGCCATCGCAACTACCAAACAGTTATGCAGCGATGCGCACAAATTGCGGAAGTGTATTCAGTTATGCATATGTCGAATTCATTATGCCGAAAAACACTAATTCTACGTTTTGGGTGTCTAGCCTGATATGAGCGCATGTATACTATACATACATATATAACTATGTGAATGTGTGTGAAACATTTGCCGACCCTTTACTTTATTTTATTTTCTTATATTCCGAGTTTTCGGCATAATGAATGAAATATAACAAATAAGAAGGCTCTAGTCGGGAGAGCCCGACTAGAAGATACCCTGAACCCAGTTGCAATAAATAAATTAAATTTATAATTGACTTTGGTATACTGACTTAGCTTCAATCGATCAAATTCGATATCTCCGGTGTTTCTTAACCGATTTGGACGAAATTTTCAGAAAAGTTCTATCATTACCCATTACTTCAACCCTCATTTTTAGATTTTCCAAATTCAATATTTTTTTGTTATCGATTCCATTTGTATATCAGAAATCGGAATAGTTACCGATAATTTGAAGCAAACGTGTTCTGCTTATGGTATAGGAGAACTCATATACAAAATCTGAAGTCTCTCGCTGCGGCACACGAGGGCGGGCCTGCAAACTGCAACCCTGGGCTTAGCGACGGCTATGGCAGTTAAGCTGGTTGAAAGGCCGAAAATCCGCATCGGATGGGCGGTATGCCACATTAGGCCCTTGATGCAGCCAAGGCGTTGTTTCAAATGCTTGGAATATGGCCACATCGCTGCCCATTGCAAGTGCACGGCTGACCTGAGTAAGACTTGTTACAAGTGTGGAACCCTAGGTCACATCGCGAGAGCGTGCAATCAGCCGCCAAAATGTGCCCTATGCACAAGAAAAGGTGCAAAGACGACTGACCATGCGACAGGCAGTTATAGGTGTCCTGCCTACCGGGAAGCTGTTAAGCACGCCAAATGGTGAAAGTCCTGCAGCTAAACCTTAACCACTGCGTAGCTGCACACGCTTTGCTGGAGCAACTCATTCTTAATGAGAACATCGATGTCGCCATGCTTAGTGAACCCCATCACCGGGCGTCAACTAACCGCGGGCTGTGGGCTTCTGACAGCTCTGGAAAGGCTGCTTTGTGGAACTGTGGCGATCAGCAATCCCCCTTCACTCACACCCTAGTCTCTAACAGCTTTGTTCGAGTTAAGGTAAGCGATTTGTTGCTCTACAGTTGTTACTTGGCGCCCAGCCTTAAGATCGAAGCCTTCGAGGCGGTGACGTTGGAAATTGCAGAGGACGCAAGGGCCCGTAGCAACGTCATAGTTGCTGGCGACTTCAACGCGTGGTCTACGGAGTGGGGCAGCTCGTCGACGAATACTAGAGGAACCATTCTCGTGGAGTCGATGGCAAATTTGGACTTGGTTCTTCTCAACACTGGGACAAGAAACACGTTCAATAGGGGTAGTGCTGGATCAATCATCGACCTAACATACGTTAGCAGTGCACTCGCCCGCACGGCCCAGTGGCGTATAAGCGACTGCTACACTGGAAGCGACCATGAGGCCATCGTCTTCGCAGTAGGTGAAACCCTGCGGTCGCCGGCAAGGCCTCCCTCTGGAAAAGCGTTCCGTGTTGAGTCCCTTAACACAGACATGTTCGTCGAAGCCATCTCACGAATGACAGCAGGCGGACCGGCGCTGGTTATGGTGGAACAGATAGCTGAGCAATTAGGCGATGCTTGCGCTGCAAGCATGCCCTTGCGCAAGGCCTATAAACGCCATCATACCAGCATTTTCTGGTGGAATGAGAACATCGCTGAGGCCAGACGGGAATGCCTGAGGGCGAGAAGGCGCTATCAGCGTGCAGCGCGTAGGGACTCGAGCTCAACACGCTCACTGCAGTTGGAGTATAAGTCAGCAAGGGCAGTTCTTAAAAACTCAAGCAGGGCAAGCAAAAAGGAATGCTTTCTCACGTTATGCGACTCGGCGGACAACGACCCCTGGGGCAGAGCCTACAGGATGGTAGTCAAGCGCATTGGCAGAGGCAGAAGCGAAGCGCCAATGAAGTTCGCCCGAGTGAGTGACATAGTGGAAACCCTTTTTCCTCAAAGAATTAGTCCACTACCACCTGTTCATGGACCGTCAACAGTTGAGGGCTTCTTTCCGGTCACCGTGGAGGAGATGGAGACTGCTGCACGCAAGCTCATCGCCAACAAGGCCCCGGGTCCAGACGGTGTGCCAAACCGCTGCCTGAGGATAGCAATCACCTTGCAGCCCGGTCTATTCGCAGAGTTGTACTCTAAGTGCTTGCTTTTCCGGACAGGTGGAAGGTACAGCAACTTGTGCTCTTACCCAAGCCCGACAAGCCCCCGATGACCCCTCGGCATATAGGCCCATCTGCCTCATCGATAACGGTGGCAAGGCCCTGGAGATGCTGATCTGTGCTAGGCTGGACGCTGCCGTACGGAACGCTGGTGGTCTATCACCTTTCCAGTATGGTTTCAGAAAGGCAAGGTCTACCACTGACGCCATTAAATCGGCTGTCAGTATAGCGGCTGAGGCTTTCGCCGGCACCCGCTGGCGCTTCGGCAGTAAGCACTACTGTCTTGTCGTGACCATCGATGTGAAGAACGCTTTCAACACCGTCAACTGGAGCTGCATCCTGGATGCCTTGGTACTACTTCGGGTTCCAAATTACCTAGTAGCGATCGTGAGGAGCTATTTTGATAACCGAATCCTTCGGTATCAAACGGACGAGGGTGAAAAGGAGAACGCTGTCTCTGCAGGAGTTCCTCAAGGATCGGTTTAAGGTCCTCTCCTATGGAACATCATGTATGATGGCATACTTCGAATTCAGCTACCAGAAGGGGCTACCGCAGTTGGCTACGCTGATGACGTCGCCTTAGTAATGTTGGCTAAGGATTTACGGCGAGTCACAGAGCTTTGTAATTGGTGTATAGATGCCGTGACTCAATGGTTGTCATCCGTGGGACTTCAGTTGGCTGCTCATAAGACGGAGGCGGTGCTCATCAGCAGCAGAAAAAAGGTAGAATATGTTGATTTCACGGTGGAAGGCGTCACGCTGAGGTCTAAGGACTGGATCCGCTACCTAGGCGTGATCATTGACAGGCGCCTCAGCTTCGGAGAGCATCTTGCGTTTGTTCACAGGAAGGCGGCGGTTACCGGGCGCGCATTGGCGAGGATGATGCCAAACACGCGAGGTCCGAGGCAGCATACGAGGTTGCTTCTAATGCACGTCATGAAGTCGGTCATCCTGTACGCAGCAATCTGGATCGGCGCTACTTCGGTAGCCAGCTATATGAGGGGCATAGAGTCAATTTATCGGCTCTCTGCCCTGCGTGTATGCTGTACCTTCCGCACTGTGTCCTCGGAGGCAGCGTTTGTGATTGCTGGGATGACTCCAATCCGTATCTCTGCCTTGGAAGCCGTGGCAGTTCTGGAAGCTGGTCCTTCGGAGAGAAGAGCTGTTCGGGCGGCTGCCCGCGAGCGGAGCCTCGAGTCCTGGCAGCAGCAGTGGGACTCATCCAATAAAGGGCGTTGGACGTATCTTCTGATCCCAAGTATACGGCGATGGGTGGAGAGAAAGCACGGGATGGTTACTTTCTACCTCACCCAGTTCCTCACAGGCCATGGTTGCTTCAGGAGCTACCTGAAACGTTTTCAGCTTGACTCCTCTGCTACGTGCAGCTGGTGCCGACGGCAGGGAGGAGGACGCTCAACACGTCTTCTTTGAATGCGGGCGATTCGCCCAGCAGCGACTTGTGGTGGAAAACGTGGCGGGCGAGCCTCTAACTGCTACTACCCTGGTGGCCCTAATGATAGAGAAACAAGATGTTTGGCATGCGGTCTGCATGGTATACTGACTTAGCTTCAATCGATTAAGTTCAATATCTCCGGTGTTTCTCAACCGATTTGGACGAAATTTTCAGCAAAGTTCTATCATTACCCATTACGTCAACCCCCATTTTTAGATTTTCCAAATTCGATATTTTTGTTATCGATATTATGTGTATATCGGAAGCCAGAATAGTTATCGATAATTTGAAGCAAACTTGTTCTGCTCATGGTATAGGAGAACTTATATCCCAAATCTGAAGTCTCTAGCTTTTGTAGTCTCTGAGATCCACGCGCTCATACAGACGGACAGACGGACGGCCAGACGGACATGGCTATATCGTCTCGGCTGTTGATGCTGATCAAGAATATATATACTTTATGGGGTCGGAGATGCTTCCTTCTGCCCGTTACATACTTTTGCACAAAACCATTAGACCCTTATTTACCCATTTTATGGGTTAAGGGTATAAAAAGTAAACCCAAATACAATAAAATATTATTTTTATACCCTGAACCCATAAAATGGGTAAAAAGGCGTCCAAATCGGTTAAGAATCGCCGAAGATATCGAATTAAATTGATTGAAGTTAGGTCAGTATACTAAAGTCCTTTATAATATATAATATATATTTTGCAACTGGGTTCAGGGTATCTTCTAGTCGGGCTCACCCGACTAGAGCTTTCTTACTTGTTGTTCAAGAAAACGAGCTCATAGCAATAATACAGTTACAAACACACCAACAAACAGGTTTTAACACATCGCCCGTGAGTTCCAACACGCATTGATTATACTCGATACCGAAGGTAAAGACTATATTGAGTTTGTGCAATGTCCGTCATGGTGTCTGTCTATCTGTCTGTCTGTCTGTCCGTCTGTATGAACGCTACTTTTTTCCACACCCTTCAAGCTAGAGACTTGAAACTTTCCAATTCTCTTTATCTATAGGATAGTAAATTAAAGTGTCAAGATTGGGGTTCTACGATAACTGGCGGCTGGCAAATCGATAAATTCGATAATTCAAAACCGATAAATCCACATATTTCGCACATCCTTAGAGTTAGAACTACCTTAGTTGGTGAGAAAATAGCTACTAGCAACCTCCAAAAAACTGCATCTAAAATTTTGGAGCCACGCCCACCCATTTCGCCCCCAGCACCCCGCATTTTAAAGTCCAACAAGTAAGAAGGCTCTAGTCGGGAGAGCCCGACTAGAAGATACCCTGAACCCAGTTGCAATAAATATATTTAATTTATATAAGACTTTGGTATACTGGCTTAGCTTCCATCGATTAAGTTCAATATCTCCGGTGTTTCTCAACCGATTTGGACGAAATTTTCAGATTTTATCATTACCCATTACTTCAACCCTCATTTTTAGATTTTCCAAATTCGATATTTTATTGTTATCGATATTATGTGTATATCGGAAACCAGAATAGCTATCGATAATTTGAAGCAAACTTGTTCTGCTCATGGTATAGCAGAACTTAAATACAAAATCAGAAGTCTCTAGCTCTTGTAGTCTCTGAGATCCACGCGTTCATACAGACAGACAGACGGACAGACAGACGGACAGACGGACATGGCTATATCGTCTCGGCTGTTGATGCTGATCAAGAATATATATACTTTATAGGGTCGGAGATGCTTCCTTCTGCCTGTTACATACTTTTGCACAAAACCATTATACCCTTATTTACCCATTTTATGGGTTAAGGGTATAAAAAGCCTATATCTCCCACAGTGTTTGAGCCATAGCCACCAAATTTGGTGCCAAGATAGGTGATGATGACCACCCAAAAACTGCATCAAAAGTTTGGATGCCACGCCCACCAATACTGCCCTAGCCGCCCCCATCCACCCCAATGCTTCGTCAAAATCGGGAATGTGTGTATCTTCCAGAGTTGTGGAGCTAGAGCCACCAAATTTGGTAGGAAGACAGCTGGCAATGACCCCCAAAAATCTGCATCAAAGTTTTGGAGCCACGCCCACCCATTTCACCCCCCTTTCCCCACCTTTTACAAACTTTGAGCTAGAGTCACCAAAGTTGGTATGAAGATAGCAATTGACATTCCACATAGATCTGCATCAAAAATGTATATGCCATGCCCACCCATACCTCACCCTTTCCACTTAATTTACAAACTTTGAGCTAGAGTCACCAATTTGGTATGAAGATAGCAATTGACATTCCACATAGATCTGCATCAAAAATTTGGATGCCACACCCACCCATACCGCCCCCAGCCCCCCTTTCCACACTTTTTACAACTTCGAGCTAGAGTCACCAAATTTGGTATACATATAGCAATTGACATTTCACATATATCTGCATCAAAAATTTGGATGCCACACCCACCCATACCGCCTCCAGCCCCCCTTTCCCCACTTTTTACATACTTCGAGCTAGAGTCACCAAATTTGGTATGAAGATAGCTGGTGGCAGCCCCATCTGCATCGGAGAATCTTTAAGGCAGCGTACACCCCTGCCGCATTCGTACCCCTTTGCAATCAAGCCTCTTTTTCCGGTTTTAATACTGGTATCGAGTGTGCCGCAGTCGGTTGCGTCCGACTGCAACGTTTTTTTTTTTTTGTTTTTTTTTTTAAGGATTATTAAAAATGACGTCAACGAATCGTCGAACGATGACTTTTACATTATAAAAATAAAATGACCTTCCAGGGTTAAACACATTTGAGTGCTCATTAGACACCTTTATAAAAATCGATATTATAACCAGCGATAATATATTCATTGAGATGCGTCACTTCGCTTTTTCAAACTTGGTACTGATGACAATTGAGTGGCGATGGTAGATCGTACCAACAAAATACACGCGAAATTTAAATTCTCTCATTTCGCTCTCAGAGAACCCGAGCAGCATTGCGAGTTGAGAGAGGACAGCCGAACAATTTAATGCATACATACCTACACGCATATTTTTGTATGTGTATGTATGTGTCAGCATTTGTTTTCATATTTGTCGGGCTCAGGCTTCGAAGCGATTTTTGATAGTTTTCTTCTTTTAGGTCTTGCTTATGAATGTGTGTGTGAATGTTCATGTGCAGAATATTTAATGTATGCGTAGCATTTGCCATGGCATTCATTGACCCTTTCTCTACTATTATCAATTAAATTTGGTGCATATTTGCATTTTGCCTACAAAAACCTAAAAAGCAATACTTCCAAGGCAGTCAAATATCATATTTTGTGCTGATCGACCATTTGCAGTATCAGGCGAACAGCAAAATAAACAAGCGTATAGTAAAATAGGCAGGCAAATATCAGTTTTGCATTGCTGGTCATATATACTCTTTCATGTTTTCAGTTCTATGACACTTTCCAACAATTTTGCCATCGCAACTACCAAACAGTTATGCAGCGATGCGCACAAATGGCGAAAGTGTATTCAGTTATGCATATGTCGAATTCATTATGCCGAAAAACACTAATTCTACGTTTTGGGTGTCTAGCCTGATATGAGCGCATGTATACTATACATACATATATAACTATGTGAATGTGTGTGAAACATTTGCCGACCCTTACTTTATTTTATTTTCTTATATTCCGAGTTTTCGGCATAATGAATGAAATATAACAAATAAGAAGGCTCTAGTCGGGAGAGCCCGACTAGAAGATACCCTGAACCCAGTTGCAATAAATAAATTAAATTTATAATTGACTTTGGTATACTGACTTAGCTTCAATCGATCAAATTCGATATCTCCGGTGTTTCTTAACCGATTTGGACGAAATTTTCAGAAAAGTTCTATCATTACCCATTACTTCAACCCTCATTTTTAGATTTTCCAAATTCAATATTTTTTGTTATCGATTCCATTTGTATATCAGAAATCGGAATAGTTACCGATAATTTGAAGCAAACGTGTTCTGCTTATGGTATAGGAGAACTCATATACAAAATCTGAAGTCTCTCGCTGCGGCACACGAGGGCGGGCCTGCAAACTGCAACCCTGGGCTTAGCGACGGCTATGGCAGTTAAGCTGGTTGAAAGGCCGAAAATCCGCATCGGATGGGCGGTATGCCACATTAGGCCCTTGATGCAGCCAAGGCGTTGTTTCAAATGCTTGGAATATGGCCACATCGCTGCCCATTGCAAGTGCACGGCTGACCTGAGTAAGACTTGTTACAAGTGTGGAACCCTAGGTCACATCGCGAGAGCGTGCAATCAGCCGCCAAAATGTGCCCTATGCACAAGAAAAGGTGCAAAGACTACTGACCATGCGACAGGCAGTTATAGGTGTCCTGCCTACCGGGAATTGATTGCCTTATTGTTATACAAAGTGATTTATTTTATAAAAAACAAGTAAGAAAATGAAATAAAATTTACAAAACCAAATTTTTTGGATTATTGTGGATCCAGGAATTTTGTAAACACAATGTTTCTTATAAGCAACATTTGACCAAAGCAACAATTCTTTTTTCTTTAGTGGACATGCGTCGCAGAGGTCTTACAGAAGCAGAAATAAATAAAATGATCAACTTTGACTGGAATAATTCTGAAGGTGAAGATGAAGAAGAAGAAGAGGAAGAGAATTTGGAGAGAATGATTGAAGAAACAATTGAAGAAGTGAGAAAAAGGGGAGAAAGCGTGGAAATGAATTTGTTTACTGAAATCATGGAAGGCGGTGGAAATGCAGATGAAGCTGAAATTGAAGTGCACACAGAAAAAATTGTCAGTGAAACATATGAGAAAATAAACCTGGATAGTTTGAGATGGAGGTCAGCATGCCTACCAGATTGCGAAACTGTTTGGAAAGATGAAGTAATTTGTCACGAAGTCATAGATCCTATAAACTACTTCAATGAGTTCTTTGATGATGAAATTATAACGAAGATTTGCACCGAAACAAATCTTTATTCTATGCAAACGAAAGGCGTAGAGCTTCATTGTTTACCTTTCGAAATCAGACGGTTTATTGGCGTACTTGATTATCTGGGCGTGATACAAGTTCCAAATATGCGAATGGCTTGGACGCCAAGCTACAAATTATCAGCTGTTGCGGATTCTTTATCCAGAACACGCTTTGAGAAAATCAAAGGAGCCTTTCACCTTAATGATAACACAAAACAGCAGCAACCAGGATCACCCGATTACGACAAGCTCTACAAAATACGTCCATTATTAGCCAAACTGAAGGAGAAATGCAACAAACTACAGCAGGAAGAACATCAGAGCATAGATGAACAGATGATAAAATTTAATGGACGTCACAGTCTGAAGCAATGCTTACCAATGAAACCCAATAAATGGGGTTTTAAAATGTTAACAAGAGCTGGAGTTTCAGGCATCGTATACGAGTTTGCTCTATATGTTGGAGACGGAACATGCCCATCTTTTGGATTGGGTATTTCATCAGATATTGTGTTGTATTTGGCTAGTTATGTGCCTAGAGGCACATACAGACTGGCGTCGCCAGTACCATCTAACGTGTCCGAAATTTCAATGAGCTCTTCGTCGTCAAAACGATCATACGTAAGTGAACCTCCGAAGTCGATACGTCTTGATCAAACCGGTCATTGGGTTGAATGGGGAGCAAAAGGAAGGTGTAGATTATGCCAGATTGGTATTATAAAATCTATATGCTCCAAATGTAAGGTGCACTTATGCTGTAACCCACAAAATAACTGTTTTGTCTCATATCACACATGAAATGTTTGATAAAATAATAAAAAAAAAATGAAAACTATCAATATTTGTATGTGTTTGATTGTATACCACCATGGCTCATAACTCAAAAACCAGAAGAGATACAGGTTTGAAATTGATATAGTTTCATATTCAAGGCTCAAATAGTATCTCCATATGCTCAAAATATTTTTGAATAAGCCCAGTTTAATTATGACATGAAAGGGTTAACGAAAACATGAAATATGCCCCTAAACCGTAAATACGGGCCCTCAGTGCCCATGCTTTTTTTTCAGGTAGTTTGTATGAAAAATTTGTTTTTCAAACCCTAAATGATGCTTGTATAGAGTTTTTTTGCTTGACACATGTTTACTTCTTCTACTTGGACCTTTTTTTTTATACTCACAAGGGTAAAATGCTGTTTTATTTCAAAGTTTTGGTCAGTTTGATTTCAATTGTGGCAGCAGCAAGATACAATTTTAAGTTTGTGGAAATGAAAAAAATCAAAATGAATCACGAAGCGGAAAATCTAAACCGATATTTATACAACAAGGACAATTTGACTGAGGAAGAAGAAAGGCAGTTGGAAGAGTATTTGGGTCAGGACTACAATGGAATTGGTGGACGTAATTACAATTTATTATCAACGAATGAATCAAATGGCGAAGAAAATATTATACCAAGTGGTGAAAGTGACTTTGATGAAAGTGACAATGAGCCGCTTTCCAACATACGCTTTGGAGAGTACTTGGAACAAAACACTGAATTTTTGGAAGACACTGAATTAGAGGAAAAACCTATACCAGTTGAGCCAAATCGTGGACATAAATATTCGAGCCAAGGTAGAAACAATAATACAGTTTGGTGGCAGCATACAGGCTGTTTGAAATATGCCATCCAGCTTGGATTACAAGAACAGCAGAAAACAAGTAAGAAGGCTCTAGTCGGGAGAGCCCGACTAGAAGATACCCTGAACCCAGTTGCAATAAATTTTTAAAAAAATTTCCAAATTCGATATTTTTTGTTATCGATATTATGTGTATATCGGAAACCATAATAGCTATCGATAATTTGAAGCAAACTTGTTCTGCTCATGGTATAGGAGAACTTATATCCCAAATCTGAAGTCTCTAGCTCTTGTAGTCTCTGAAATCCACGCGTTCATACAGACGGACAGACGGACAGACAGACAGACGGACAGACGGACATGGCTATATCGTCTCGGCTGTTGATGCTGATCAAGAATATATATACTTTATGGGGTCGGAGATGCTTCCTTCTGCCTGTTACATACTTTTGCACAAAACCATTATACCCTAATTTACCCATTTTATGGGTTAAGGGTATAAAAAGAAGACATTTATCAATAAAATGGCAATGGATTTGGCTCTCAATCATCTGCGCTCAAAAACTAAAGTAAATTTGACAACAAAACTGGCAATGGACCTAATAGGATTCAAATATGACACCTCTGTCCAACGGCGGCTCCCAACTATACAGGTAATTTCGTTATATTTATATATTTGTTTGTTTTTTTTTTCAGACAAACCTACAAAAAAAGCGCTGCGCTTCATGCCAAAAAGAAAAAAGGACAATAAAACAACTGCCCAGTGTGACCTTTGTTCTTTGCCAATGTGTACCAAGCACTACATTAGGAGTTGTCAACCCTGCTATATTCGTAAATTCAATTATGAGTCGGATTCAGACAGCGACAGTGATAATAATCAGCCAACAACATCGACAGCAGCAAATAGCAGAAAACGCCGTAGAAATTCGCCATAAAATTTATAATTTTTAAGTTTTATTTCAAATAAATATTTTATAACATATATATTATGCATTATTTTTTTGTTCATTAGGCTTAGTTTTAACAATAAGTAAAAAATAAATAACATTTTATCTCAAACCAACGAAATAATAGTGTTTTTATTGAAAAAATGCATGAAAAAATACGTTTTCCCATAAGAAAAGCATTGTGGGCACTCAGTGCCCATATTTACGGTTATGTGTTGTAAAACCTGTTTACGGTTTGAAGGTTAAAATATCCCAATACGTTCAAAATAATTCGGACGCATTTTTTAAGGAGAGCTTCCGTTTAGAGAGGGAAGCCTTTTATATCCTGGTTGGTCGTCTCACTGGTCTGAGAAAGAAAGATTCTCTTTGCGTTTGGCAGTGCCATTAGAAAAATTTTCAGCCTGTGTTAGATCACACGGGCGCATAGGTAAACCGTAGAATACGACTGTTTGTGCAACAAAAATTATGAAAGTAAACATAGTATTTATATGATTTGAAATTTAAATATACTAAACATTTTCAATCGCTGAAATGGATATTACTTCTAGGTATATGTATAAAAAAGTAACATTATAAAAGCATATTCTTTCTACCTGTGTCATGTGCAGTTGTTGCATCTGTAGTTGTTGTCAGCTCTATATAGAAATTAATTCTACAATACAAATTCAATTATATAAAAAGACGTTGTTTGTACCAATTGCGTTCAAGAAGACTCCGCTTCTATAGAATAATCTTCGAATGTTTACTTTTAAAACACAACTTACCTGATCTTCTATTCCGTAAATTGTACATTCTGTTACGCTGCGCAAAAGTATTTTTTTTCGCAGCCGGCATTGCTTAAAATTAATTTTCTGAAGTAAGTTTACACATGAGTTGCAAAAATCAAAACTGCTACCGTGGAGACGAACTTTCTTATAGTCAACACTATCGATAGTTTATTTCCCGTTAGCTTATATGATTTTATATGATAGCCACTGCTGCCCTCGATAGTGCCAGCGATAGTATTGTCTGATAGTTCCATCGATTGTTTGCTGAGTTGAGCCGCATAGTGCAAGTGAAACAAATCCATATGCACATGCTATCAGCTATCGCACTCGCTCACACTTATTGCTTACATCACTAATACTAATATACACAAGAAACACACAGTTGAAAAAATCTAATTATGACCAAACTTCTTGATGAAATTTCACCACTTAACAGATTTCAATCATGACCGCATATATATGAAACGAAAGGAAATCGAGTCTATTTTGTATTGAGAAAAAATAAAACAAATTCAGCAATTTGCAATTTAAAAAAAAAAGTAATGATTTTTGCACTTGTTTTTTGCCTTAAAAAGTTATAAATTTGGCAAAAGTATATAAAATTTGAATGTAGGAATGTTTGTCTAACTCATCTCAATTTATATTCCTAAACTCAAAGTAATTGATGAATTATTGAGATTGCTAGAGCAATTTAAAGTCTTCAAAATGATGCAAAAATATACATATTTTTGGTTTTAATTTTTCAATAGAAAATGTAATCAATGCATGTATAAATATACATTTATTGAAGGTTTGAAGCCTTGGCTTTAAAATGAAATTAATTTGAGGAAAATTGATCCATTAGTTCATGAGCAATAATCGATTTTGTGAAACTCTCTTATCACAACAACAACTTTTTTGTGTTGAGACTTCATTCTCGAAAGGTAAGACGTATTCTACATCAAAACCAACAAGAATAGAACTTATATAGAGTCGTCATGAGGCCAAATTCTGACTGCCAGTTGAAATAGGCAATCGTGGCGACACCTCTCTCACAAAGCGCTGCTGCTGCTTTTTTCTCTGCCAGCGCATTTCGTGCCCGATTATCAAGCCACTCAGCTTGGCGACTGTTATACGCTTTTGTTTTCTCATAGCACAGCCAGCCAGCCATGCTCTGAGTATTTTGCTTGTATAAACATATGAGCGTGTCTACGTCACACGTATTATCATTTTTATACTCGATACCGAAGGTAAAGAGTATATTGGTTTTGTGCAATGTCCGTCATGGTGTCTGTCCGTCTGTCCGTCTGTCCGTCCGTATGTGTGCAAGTTTTTTCCACACCCTTCAAGCTAGGGACTTGAAACTTTCCAATTCTCTTTATCTATGGGATAGTATATTAAAGTGTCAAGATTGGGGTTCTACGATAACTGGGGGGCTGGCAAATCGATAAATTCGATAACTCAAAAACGATAAATCCGCATATTTCACACACCCTAACAGCTAGAACTACCAAATTTGGTAAGAAGATAGCTACTAGCATTCCCCAAAAAACTGCATCAAAGTTTTGGAGCCACGCCCACCCATTTCGCCCCCAGCCCCACCGCATTTAGAAATCAGAAAAGCCTATATCTCTCACAGTTTTTTGGCTAGAGCCACCAAACTTGGTGCCATGATAGATGATGATGACCCCCCAAAAACTGCATCAAAAGTTTGGATGCCACGCCCACCAATACCGCCCTAGCCACCCCCATCTGCCCCAACGCTTCGTCAAAAACGGGAATGCGTGTATATTCCAGAGTAGTGGAGCTAGAGCCACCAAATTTGGTAGGAAGATAGCTGGCAACGACCCCCAACAATCAGCATCAAAGTTTTGGAGCCTAGCCTATCCATTCCGCCCCCCTTTCCCCACCTTATACAAGCTTTGAGCTAGAGTCTCCAAATTTGGTATGAAGGTAGCATTTGACATTCCACAAGGATCTGCAGCAAAAATTTGGATGCCACGCCCAACCATAACGCCCCCAGCCCCCCTTTCCCCACTTTATACAAACTTCGAGCTAGAGTCACCAAATTTGGTATGACTAGAGCATTTGACATCCCACATGGATCGGAAGCAAAAATTTGAATGCCACGCCCACTAATACCGCCCCAAGCCCCATAGCCCCCCTTTCACCACCTATTACATGCTTCGAACTAGAGTCACCAAATTTGGTATGAAGGTAGCATTTGACATTCCACAAGGATCTGCAGCAAAAATTTGGGTGCCACGCCCAACCATACCGCCCCCAACCCCATAGCCCCCCTTTCCCCACCTTATACAAACTTTGAGCTAGAGTCAACAAAATTTGGTATCAAGGTAGCATTTGACATTCCACAAGGATCTGCAGCAAAAATTTGGATGCCACGCCCAACCATACCGCCCCCAGCCCCCCTTTCCACACTTTATACAAACTTCGAGCTAGAGTCACCAAATTTGGTATGAAGATAGCAATGGACATCCCACATAGATCGGCAACAAAAATTTGGATGCCACGCCCAACCATACCGCCCCCAGCCCCATAGCCCCCCTTTCCCCACCTTATACAAACTTTGAGCTAGAGTCAACAAATTTGGTATCAAGGTAGCATTTGACATTCCACAAGGATCTGCAGCAAAAATTTGGATGCCACGCCCAACCATACCGCCCCCAGCCCCCATTTCCCCACTTTATACAAACTTTGAGCTAGAGTCACCAAATTTGGTATGAAGGTAGCATTTGACATTCCACAAGGATCTGCAGCAAAAATTTGGATGCCACGCCCAACCATACCGCCCCCAGCCCTCCTTTTCCCACTTTATACAAACTTCGAGCTAGAGTCACCAAATTTGGTATGAAAATAGCAATTGACATCTCACATGGATGGGCATCAAAATTTTTAATACTGGTATCGAGTATACCGCAGTCGGTTGCGTCCGACTGCTACGTTTCCACTTGTTTTTATCATTTTTGCGACGTTGCCTTAGTGAAGCTATGCATTATACCCACATTCATATATATTTATATATGTTTGCTGTTTTGCTAGGATTTCTACTGATTTTTGTTATTTTGTTTTGGCTGGCTAGTGTTAGTGTGTTAGTGGTTTTGTATTTCAACATGACTTATGTAATTGTATGCGTAGCATTTGCCATGGCATTCATTGACCTTTCTCTACTTATTATCAATTCAATTTGGTGCAGAATTTGTATTTTGCCTACAAAAACCTAAAAAGCAAACTTCCAAGGCAGCCAAATATCATATTTTGTGCTGATCGACCATTTGCAGTATCAGGCAAACAGCAAAATAAACAAGCGACTCTAAGTTCTATTCTTGTTGATCAAAACGGATTGCTATAGCGCTATACACTTTAGGATCATCTGCAGAGTATCGCACAGCGGGAAGATTATTTGGTGAGTCGAAAGCATTTGTATGCCAAAGCCAGACCTGTTAAGTTGCCATTAGAATTACTAATCAAAATAGTCGTAGTGATTATATAGTTCGCTGGTGAAAAATGTATGATTATTAAATGATTACGATTACAAATAATCAAAAATAATGGAAAATTACTATGAATTATTAATAATAATGGAAAATAATTGAAAATAATAAAAAACAATCGTTTTAATATTTAATTTAGCACTCATTTAGCTCTTATAGTTTTTTAAACTGTTTCACATGCAATACTTACCAAATATTGTATTATATTGACAATGAATATATACAAAACTTCAGAAAATTCACAATGTTCAATTAAACAAAAAAAAAACTTCAAACTCAACATATAAACGTTCCAATATATAAAACGAAATGTGTTCAATTTACGCGTGTTGAGCTTGCAAATTCTCTCTCTTAAACATATGATCGCGCTTAACGGATCGCTTTGTCACAGATCGTAACACAAAACACAGCCCTCCTTGCAAAACTCAGCATACAACCATGACAAGCAAAGCTGCGAATGCACTCAAAACGTAACTCCAATAAGAAAGCTTTTGCATAAAGTGCGCGGGTGGTGTTATTAAATGTGATATTGAAATAATTTGTTTCTCTCAAAAAAGTCTCAAATAGTCGAAATAATGGAAAATAATAGAAAATATTAAAACGATTACTTTCCATTATTTTCAACGATTTTCCATTATATTTAATAATTCATGGTAATTTTTCATTATTTTGATTATTTGTAATCGTAATCATTAAATAATTGTGTGAAACCGAAAATTATCGCAATTTAATCATTAATTCAACTTTTAAACAAAAATAATCTAATTAATAATAACTACAATTTATAATCATTACTTAACAGGTCTGGCCAAAGCCTCCTTGATATCTGCCGAAAAGTTATTATCAGACTTGCTGATGGCTAGCACCCGGCAAATTTCTTAACACAGGAGGAAATAGAAGATTGCGTAAAATGGTTTGAAGATCTTCTCTTTTACAGTGCTTTGGGGCAATGGGCAAGATATTTGAAAATGTTATTATAAAAAAAAAATTAATGGAATATCGCCCATAGATGGCTGCCACATTGAAGTGCGACCAAAGTCTGAGCATGCCGTGGACTACCACAACTA
The DNA here is from genome assembly GCA_030179655.1 of Scaptomyza flava. Taxonomy (NCBI): domain Eukaryota; kingdom Metazoa; phylum Arthropoda; class Insecta; order Diptera; family Drosophilidae; genus Scaptomyza; species Scaptomyza flava. The sequence continues at coordinate 58,684 of JARNME010000113.1, forward strand.
CAAGGACTGGTATTTCACCGTGCTATTCGCCTTAGTAGACTACCGGTAAGATTATATGTATTTCGTATTTAAAATCTGTAATATTACAAGAATTGTTTCTGTGAACTGTTATAGATTCACCTATATTAGCGTTGGCAGTCCTGGAAGATGCCATGATTCGAGAATCTTCGAAACTTCCAGCCTAAAAACGAAGCTAGTGAATACGGACTTGCTGCAAAATAATGCAAATGAGGTGAATGGCGTAGTGGTTCCAATGCTAATTCTTTGAGATTCGACTCTTAAATTTTCAAGAAACGTGATGAAGCCCTACCCATTTTCCGTAGAAGCAACACCATAGCAACGTGAACCTTTCGAGAATCAGTCGTGTGGTGGAAAACGCGTTTGGCCATCTCAAGGCTCGCTTTCGGCGGATTGGGAAAGGATTGGACAATCAATTGGATATTAACAAAACTTCCCAAATAATTGCTTGCCCCTGAACATAACGGCTCTGTCATCAAGTTACTGCTAGGCTCCTCTTCAATTAACCGCGAGAAGTCTGTAAGAATTGTATGTATTATATTAAAAAAATGCAATAGCTTTAATTCAATATATTACCTAGGCTATCGGCTATGGGATGGTAGCCCACAATGTTCGAAATGTTTAATGTACTGGCCACGCTTTCAAAATACTCTCACCAAGAAGGCGTGCCACCAGAAGGTCCCATCTTTGCAAATTCAGCCCTATAAATACATTTATGTAAATAAGTAATTAACATAAGTTAATCAAAATCCTGTCTTTTGTTAACTTGCCTATATCTTTTCATAAGGTTTTCCAGTTTATTTTTAATTTCCATGTGCGATGGTCCATAGTTTACAAACTTTGAGCTAGAGTCACCAAATTTGGTATGAATATAGCTGGTTGCATGCCCATCTGCATCAGAAAATCTTTAAGGCAGCGTACACCCCAGCCGCACCCGCTAACCTTTGCAATCAGGCCTGTTTTTAACGGTTTTAATACTGGTATCGAGTATAACGCAGTCGGTTGCATCCGACTGCAACGTTTCCACTTGTTTTACATGAAGTTTTTGCTTTACGGGAGCTGTAAAGGCTTCTGCTACCAGGCCTTAACTTTTTAACTTATGCTAATTCATTTCAATACTTGACTTTGTAAACAGCGCTTAACGTTTTGCATGACAGTTTTTGATCAATTGTTTAATTTTCACGTTAATCAACACTATTCAACTAAAGAACTTACCTTAAAAATCAGCAACCTGCAGGTTCAGAATCAAGTTGAGAGTAAACTCTAAAATTAGGAACCATAAGGTAGATTGAGTCAGCTGATTCTTAAGTTAAGTTAAGTAAAGTTTAGTCAAGAGTAAACAGCCCTTAAGCTAGCCATAACAACAAGGCTGCAGTTAAGAAAATGGCATTGCCCAATTTGCGCCACCCATACCTAGCTCTTATGTGCAAGCGTTGTATGTTAAAGCTCGGTGTTTGTTGCTTAGAGGAATAACTGTAATGCTCTTTCGATCATTATTTTTTTTTACATACAATGGTAAGGGCAGCGACCATTCAACGAGTTTGCTATCGATATCGTCAACGCAGAATTGGTGTTCACATTGGCACAAAAGTGCAGCAGCTGCTTTGTTTCGATTTCGTTGTTACAAAATAATGTAACACAGAATAATAATTTACAGAATAATGCAATTTTGACAAAATGCATGAATATTGCGGGGACGTCTGCAGCAAAATTTGATTTGTTGGGTGAACCAGTACGCCGTCGTGGCATTTGGACACTTGTGAGAATAAAATAGTGAGAAAAAAATAGTGAGAAAAAAATAGTGCCAAAAATCTTTTATTAACATTTTACTGTTTTCCTTAACCCTTAAACCGTAAATAGGGCACTCAGTGCCCAGAGCGGTTTTCAAGGCCGAATATCTCGTAGTGCAGGTATCGAAACCATTCCTTTGGTATGACTTTTTTATAGCCTGTACTCTTGTCTACTTATATTCCAAAATTTCATAAAAATCCGCCCATATTTGGCAAAGTTATTAACCCTTTCATGTCATCTGTTACTTATAGGCAACATTGCATATTTCTGTCGATAACTCCTTAAAATACCAATAGTTTTACAATCACTTTTTTCTTATCTCTAATAGACATCTGCGAGCACTTGTTTGCGAAGTTTCATGACGATAGCTTAACAGGTGTTCATTTGAAAACAAGCGAAAGTTGCGCAAAAACGTGTGAAAAAAAGTGGCAAAAATTAATTTTGTAAAAGTTAAATAAAATGTAAACTGATTGCCTTATTGTTATACAAAGTGATTTATTTTATAAAAAAACAAGTAAGAAAATGAAATAAAATTTACAAAACCAAAATTTTTGGATTATTGTGGATCCAGGAATTTTGTAAACACAATGTTTCTTATAAGCAACATTTGACCAAAGCAACAATTCATTTTTCTTTAGTGGACATGCGTCGCAGAGGTCTTACAGAAGCAGAAATAAATAAAATTATCAACTTTGACTGGAATAATTCTGAAGGTGAAGATGAAGAAGAAGGAGAGGAAGAGAATCTGGAGAGAATGATTGAAGAAACAATTGAAGAAGTGAGAAAAAGGGGAGAAAGCGTGGAAATGAATTTGTTTACTGAAATCATGCAAGGCGGTGGAAATGCAGATGAAGCTGAAATTGAAGTGCACACAGAAAAAATTGTCAGTGAAACATATGAGAAAATAAACCTGGATAGTTTGAGATGGAGGTCAGCATGCCTACCAGATTGCGAAACTGTTTGGAAAGATGAAGTAATTTGTCACGAAGTCATAGATCCTATAAACTACTTCAATGAGTTCTTTGATGATGAAATTATAACGAAGATTTGCACCGAAACAAATCTTTATTCTATGCAAACGAAAGGCGTAGAGCTTCATTGTTTACCTTTCGAAATCAGACGGTTTATTGGCGTACTTGATTATCTGGGCGTGATACAAGTTCCAAATATGCGAATGGCTTGGACGCCAAGCTACAAATTATCAGCTGTTGCGGATTCTTTATCCAGAACACGCTTTGAGAAAATCAAAGGAGCCTTTCACCTTAATGATAACACAAAACAGCAGCAACCAGGATCACCCGATTACGACAAGCTCTACAAAATACGTCCATTATTAGCCAAACTGAAGGAGAAATGCAACATACTACAGCAGGAAGAACATCAGAGCATAGATGAACAGATGATAAAATTTAATGGACGTCACAGTCTGAAGCAATACTTACCAATGAAACCCAATAAATGGGGTTTTAAAATGTTAACAAGAGCTGGAGTTTCAGGCATCGTATAAGAGTTTGCTTTATATGTTGGAGACGGAACATGCCCATCTTTTGGATTGGGTATTTCATCAGATATTGTGTTGTATTTGGCTAGTTATGTGCCTAGAGGCACATACAGACTGGCGTCGCCAGTACCATCTAACGTGTCCGAAATTTCAATGAGCTCTTCGTCGTCAAAACGATCATACGTAAGTGAACCTCCGAAGTCGATACGTCTTGATCAAACCGGTCATTGGGTTGAATGGGGAGCAAAAGGAAGGTGTAGATTATGCCAGATTGGTATTATAAAATCGATATGCTCCAAATGTAAGGTGCACTTATGCTGTAACCCACAAAATAACTGTTTTGTCTCATATCACACATGAAATGTTTGATAAAATAATAAAAAAAAAATGAAAACTATCAATATTTGTATGTGTTTGATTGTATACCACCATGGCTCGATGTTGCTTATAAGCAACATCTCATAACTAAAAAACCAGAAGAGATACAGGTTTGAAATTGATATAGTTTCATATTCAAGGCTCAAATAGTATCCCCATATGCTCAAAATATTTTTGAATAAGCCCAGTTTAATTATGACATGAAAGGGTTAACGAAAACATGAAATATGCCCCTAAACCGTAAATACGGGCCCTCAGTGCCCATACTTTTTTTTCAGGTAGTTTGTATGAAAAATTTGTTTTTCAAACCCTAAATGATGCTTGTATAGAGTTTTTTTGCTTGACACATGTTTACTTCTTCTACCTGGACCTTTTTTTTATACTCACAAGGGTAAAATGCTGTTTTATTTCAAAGTTTTGGTCAGTTTGATTTCAATTGTGGCAGCAGCAAGATACAATTTTTAGTTTGTGGAAATGAAAAAAATCAAAATGAATCAAGAAGCGGAAAATCTAAACCAATATTTATACAACAAGGACAATTTGACTGAGGAAGAAGAAAGGCAGTTGGAAGAGTATTTGGGTCAGGACTACAATGGAATTGGTGGACGTAATTACAATTTATTATCAACGAATGAATCAAATGGCGAAGAAAATATTATACCAAGTGGTGAAAGTGACTTTGATGAAAGTGACAATGAGCCGCTTTCCAACATACGCTTTGGAGAGTACTTGGAACAAAACACTGAATTTTTGGAAGACACTGAACTAGAGGAACAACCTATACCAGTTGAGCCAAATCGTGGACATAAATATTCGAGCCAAGGTAGAAACAATAATACAGTTTGGTGGCAGCATACAGGCTGTTTGAAATATGCCATCCAGCTTGGATTACAAGAACAGCAGAAAACAAGTAAGAAGGCTCTAGTCGGGAGAGCCCGACTAGAAGATACCCTGAACCCAGTTGCAATAAATTTTAAAAAAATTTTCCAAATTCGATATTTTTTGTTATCGATATTATGTGTATATCGGAAACCATAATAGCTATCGATAATTTGAAGCAAACTTGTTCTGCTCATGGTATAGGAGAACTTATATCCCAAATCTGAAGTCTCTAGCTCTTGTAGTCTCTGAAATCCACGCGTTCATACAGACGGACAGACGGACAGACGGACATGGCTATATCGTCTCGGCTGTTGATGCTGACCAAGAATATATATACTTTATGGGGTCGGAGATGCTTCCTTCTGCCTGTTACATACTTTTGCACAAAACCATTATACCCTAATTTACCCATTTTATGGGTTAAGGGTATAAAAAGAAGACATTTATCAATAAAATGGCAATGGATTTGGCTCTCAAACATCTGCGCTCAAAAACTAAAGTAAATTTGACAACAAAACTGGCAATGGACCTAATAGGATTCAAATATGACACCTCTGTCCAACGGCGGCTCCCAACTATACAGGTAATTTCGTTATATTTATATATTTGTTTGTTTTTTTTTTCAGACAAACCTACAAAAAAAGCGCTGCGCTTCATGCCAAAAAGAAAAAAAGGACAATAAAACAACTGCCCAGTGTGACCTTTGTTCTTTGCCAATGTGTACCAAGCACTACATTAGGAGTTGTCAACCCTGCTATATTCGCAAATTCAATTATGAGTCGGATTCAGACAGCGACAGTGATAATAATCAGCCAACAACATCGACAGCAGCAAATAGCAGAAAACGCCGTAGAAATTCGCCATTAAATTTATAATTTTTAAGTTTTATTTCAAATAAATATTTTATAACATATATATTATGCATTATTTTTTTGTTCATTAGGCTTAGTTTTAACAATAAGTAAAAAATAAATAACATTTTATCTCAAACCAACGAAATAATAGTGTTTTTATTGAAAAAATGCATGAAAAAATACGTTTTCCCATAAGAAAAGCATTGTGGGCACTCAGTGCCCATATTTACGGTTATGTGTTGTAAAACCTGTTTACGGTTTGAAGGTTAAAATATCCCAATACGTTCAAAATAATTCGGACGCATTTTTTAAGGAAAGCTTCCGTTTAGAGAGGGAAGCATTTGAAGGATTCTCTTTGCGTCTGGCAGTGCCATTAGAAAAAATTTTCAGCCTGTGTTAGATCACACGGGCGCATAGGTAAACCGTAGAATACGACTGTTTGTGCAACAAAAATTATGAAAGTAAACATAGTATTTATATGATTTGAAATTTAAATATACTAAACATTTTCAATCGCTGAAATGGATATTACTTCTAGGTATATGTATAAAAAAGTAACATTATAAAAGCATATTCTTTCTACCTGTGTCATGTGCAGTTGTTGCATCTGTAGTTGTTGTCAGCTCTATATAGAAATTAATTCTACAATACAAATTCAATTATATAAAAAGACGTTGTTTGTACCAATTGCGTTCAAGAAGACTCCGCTTCTATAGAATAATCTTCGAATGTTTACTTTTAAAACACAACTTACCTGATCTTCTATTCCGTAAATTGTACATTCTGTTACGCTGCGCAAAAGTATTTTTTTTCGCAGCCGGCATTGCTTAAAATTAATTTTCTGAAGTAAGTTTACACATGAGTTGCAAAAATCAAAACTGCTACCGTGGAGACGAACTTTCTTATAGTCAACACTATCGATAGTTTATTTCCCGTTAGCTTATATGATTTTATATGATAGCCACTGCTGCCCTCGATAGTGCCAGCGATAGTATTGTCTGATAGTTCCATCGATTGTTTGCTGAGTTGAGCCGCATAGTGCAAGTGAAACAAATCCATATGCACATGCTATCAGCTATCGCACTCGCTCACACTTATTGCTTACATCACTAATACTAATATACACAAGAAACACACATTTGAAAAAATCTAATTATGACCAAACTTCTTAATGAAATTTCACCACTTAACAGATTTTAATCATGACCGTATATATATGAAACGAAAGGAAATCGAGTCTATTTTGTATTGAGAAAAAATAAAACAAATTCAGCAGGGAGTTTTTCAGCAATTTGCAAATAAAAAAAAGTAATGATTTTTGCACTTGTTTTTTGCCTTAAAAAGTTATAAATTTGACAAAAGTATATCAAATTTGAATGTAGGAATGTTTGTCTAACTCATCTCAATTTATATTCGAAAACTCAAAGTAATTGATGAATTATTGAGATTGCTAGTGCAATTTAAAGTCTTCAAAATGATGCAAAAATATACATATTTTTGGTTTTAATTTTTCAATAGAAAATGTAATCAATGCATGTATAAATATACATTTATTGAAAGTTTGAAGCCTTGGCTTTAAAATGAAATTAATTTGAGGAAAATTGATCCATTAGTTCATGAGCAATAATCGATTTTATGAAACTCTCTTATTACAACAACAACTTTTTTGTGTTGAGACTTCATTCTCGAAAGGTAAGACGTATTCTACATCAAAACCAACAAGAATAGAACTTATATAGAGTCGTCATGAGGCCAAATTCTGACTGCCAGTTGGAATAGGCAATCGTGGCGACACCTCTCTCACAAAGCGCTGCTGCTGCTTTTTTCTCTGCCAGCGCATTTCGTGCCCGATTATCAAGCCACTCAGCTTGGCGACTGTTATACGCTTTTGTTTTCTCATAGCACAGCCAGCCAGCCATGCTCTGAGTATTTTGCTTGTATAAACATATGAGCGTGTCTACGTCACACGTATTATCATTTTTTTTTTATATCATTTTTGCGACGTTGCCTTAGTGAAGCTATGCATTATACCCACATTCATATATATTTATATATGTTTGCTGTTTTGCTAGGATTTCTACTGATTTTTGTTATTTTGTGTGGGCTGGCTAGTGTTAGTGTGTTAGTGGTTTTGTATCTCAACATGACTTATGTAATTGTATGCGTAGCATTTGCCATGGCATTCATTGACCTTTCTCTACTTATTATCAATTCAATTTGGTGCAGAATTTGTATTTTGCCTACAAAAACCTAAAAAGCAAACTTCCAAGGCAGCCAAATATCATATTTTGTGCTGATCGACCATTTGCAGTATCAGGCAATCAGCAAAATAAACAAGCGTCTAGTAAAATAAGCAGCCGATTATCAGTTTTGCATTGCTGGTCATATATACTCTTTCATGTTTTCAGCTCTATGACCATTTCCAACAATTTTGTCATCGCAACTACCATACACTTATGCAGCGATGCGCACAAACTGCGAAAGTGTATTTAGTTGTGCATATGTCGATTTCATTTGCCGAAAACTCGGAATATAAGAAAATAAAGAATGAAAGAAAATAAACTAAGAACTAAAATAAAGGGTCGGCCAATGTTTCACATACATTCACATAGTCATATATGTAAGTTAACACGATCACCCGGCAACAAGTAAGTTGCCAAACCGATCGCGCTTAGCTGTCGCAATACAAGTGCAAGGTCAGCACCAACAGCCAGCGGACATTGCCCAACGGCTAAAGTCAGCGACAATCCCTTGCGACATACCAACGGCCACCCGACACTCGACACGAGGCGCTGGATCAGCATTTTTAGGGACAGGGCTAGCGTTATAAATAAGCAAAGAATGTACTTAGTTTTTAGTTGAACTTGGATAATAAATCGCCCCGGTCGTCACCGCGCATTAAACCATAAAAAGTCTTCTCATCTTTAACCACCAAATCGGTTAATTGGCGCCCGACGTGTTCGAATATAAATCCTTCGACCGTTTCACCAAAAAATAAAAATAAAATTTATAAAAACTCCTTTTTCAAAAAAAAAAAGGACACAACTAAAAACTATATTGAAGTGCAAATAAAAAACAGCACAAACATATCGTACTAAGTCGAAGTGAATCAAAGTAAAGTGAAGAGAATAAGAACTAAGAACTATTAAAAAAAAAAAAGAGACAGAATCAACAGCAGCAGCATAACAATAAGCGGCAGCAAAATAGCTAACCAGCAGCAGCAGAATAAGCGACGGCAACAACAAAGTACATCAACCAACGGCAACATAACAAAAACGAAGAACATCAACCGGCGGCAGCAGCACAATTTAAGTTGTAAACAAATCATGTAAGTGGAGTGTTCATTGACATTTTTGCTTGATTAAAAGAATAAAAAGAAAAACATTAAACGAAATTTTTTAAAGAATAATTGTGTGTGTTGACCGATAGCAAATATTATAGCCACAAGTTTAGAAAATTCTCGCAAAGTGGAAAAAATCCAAATATAAAAACGAAACAAATATCCTTTGTTCTTTGTGTTAATAAAACATATGTCTGATAGTGATCTAGAGGCGCTGCTAGGCAAATTCAAAAAACTTAGAAGCTCAGAAAATCAGTTTGAAGCTCAAAGCTCTTCCAACATGGCACTTACTAGCGAACAATTGAAAGCTGTCGTAGAGGCTGCAGTCTCAAGCGCACTTACAGTGCAAGAACAAAGATTCAATCAAAAACTAGAGGATATGAAAGAACACTTTGGTAGAGTAAATATCAGCACACCAGAGGTAGAAACTTATAAAGAGGCCGAAATCAAGATAGGTAGCTTGTGCAACGAAACCTTGGACATTATGAAGTCCTTACCTGACTTTGAGGGAAAAATGAGACGTACGTTTCATGGAGAAAAGCGGCACATACCGCATATAAAGTGTATGAAAAACATGACGGGAGCTCCAAACATTACCAAGCTCTTGGCATAATGAGGAACAAAATAAAAGGTCCAGCTGACATGGTTTTGTCATCCTTCGATACCCCTTTAAATTTTAAAGCAATCATCAACCGTTTAGATTTCACATACGCTGACAAACGACCAGTGTATTTGATAGAGCAAGAAATGTCAACACTCCGCCAAGGAAATATGACTGCTACAATACTATGACGAAGTAGAGAAAAAACTGACTTTACTTGTAAACAAGACAATCATGACCTACGACAACAACGTAGCTGCCCCACTGAATGAAAAATATAGAGCAGACGCGCTACGTGTTTTCATTTCGGGAACAAGAAAGTCGTTAAGCGACGTTCTTTTTTCCTCAAGACCATCCGATCTTCCCTCTGCCTTGGCACTAGCTCAAGAAGTCGAAGCTAACCATGAGCGATACATGTTTGCTAGCAATTTTGCTCGAAACATTGAATAAAAAAACCAAAAAATCGAACTAAGACAGCAGGTTAGAGAGAGAAATGTAACACCAGATACTAGGTCTAACCAGGAGGGTAAAAATCCCTATTTTAACAAAAGACAAGCACCAAAACAAGATCAAGTCCAACCAATGGAGATCGATAACTCTTCACGTTTTAGACAGCCCACTCAAAACCAACAAGGTGGTCAACCTTATAGACAAATAGAAAACAACCAGTGGCAAATGCAACAACAAAACGCTAGACCAGACGCATACAACGGCCAGGGACATTCAAACAAAAGACCAAACGATAGCAGTGCAAGGTATACAGGACCGAAACAACAGAGAATAAACAATATTGTCTCGGACTATGCCCCACCTGACAACGAAGAAACCCAATACTCAGAAGTAGCTGAGAATGAAGCAGAAAATATTGAACACGACTTCACAGAATATGACCAAATTAATTTTTTAGGAATGACTCCCTGCTCCCGTTCATAGAAAGGGTCATCGCAGGGAAAACTATTAAACTTTTGATTGACACAGGGGCTTCCAAGAACTATATCAAACCTTTAAAAGAATTAAAAAATATTATTCCCGTAAATAAACCATTCCATGTAAAATCAATTCACGGTTACAATACCATAAATAAAAAGTGCATGATGCACCTCTTTAATACAAATACGACATTTTTTTTGCTACCAATCCTTACAACATTTGACGGAATAATTGGACTTGACCTACTTCAACAAACCAACGTTGTACTTGACCTTAAAAACAAGAATCTTATAAACGGCAACGGCTCCGAACCGATTAAATTTTTAAAATGTTCAAACGTTAATTTTACAAATATGGAGGATATAGAAGTGCCCCAAAATATTAAAGAAAGTTTTCAATTAATGTTGGGAAACCGAACAGGTGTATTTTCGGAACCAAACGAGGCTCTTCCATACAATACTAATATCATTGCTACTATTCGGACAGAGAACGAAGACCCCGTATATTCAAAAATGTACCCATACCCGATGGGTGTCTCTGATTTTGTAAATTCTGAAACACAAGCTTTGCTAAGAGACGGCATTATCCGACCATATCGGTCACCATATAACAATCCTATCTGGGTTGTAGATAAAAAAGGGACTGACGAACAAGGACATACAAAGAAACGTCTGGTAATAGATTTCAGAAAACTCAACTTAAAAACAACCGACGACAAATATCCTATTCCCAACGTTGTTTTCATTTTGGCAAACCTAGGCAAGGCACAATACTTTACCACCATAGATTTAAAGTCTGGTTTTCACCAGATACTACTCGCCGAAAAAGACAGAGAGAAAACAGCTTTCTCGATAGGTAATGGAAAATACGAATTCTGTCGACTTCCTTTTGGGTTAAAAATGCACCCAGTATTTTTCAAAGAGCCATTGACGATGTGCTCAGGGAACAGATAGGGAAATCATGCTATGTCTACGTCGATGACGTAATCATCTTTTCAGAAAACATGAATGATCATGTGAAACACATAGCATGGGTCTTGGATAAATTGTACGAAGCCAATATGAGGGTTTCGCGTGAAAAATCACATTTTTTCAAGGAAAGCGTCGAATACTTAGGCTTCGTAGTTACCCGCGGAGGCATAAGAACATGCCCCAAAAAAGTAGATGCAATACGTAACTACGAACAACCAACCACACTATTTAATGTAAGATCATTCCTGGGCTTAGTAAACTATTATAGGTGTTTTATTAAAGACTTTTCATCTATAGCAAGACCTATAACTGACATCCTTAAAGGCGAGAATGGAAAAGTGAGCGCTGCGCAATCAAAAAAAATACCAGTCAACTTTGACGAAAACCAGCGCCAGGCATTCGAAAAGCTTAAAGAGTTTCTTGCGTCTGAAAATGTAATGTTGCTATACCCAGATTACAAGAAAGTTTTTGATTTAACAACAGATGCTTCTTCCCTTGGTCTAGGGGCAGTCTTATCACAGGATGGAAAACCCATAACCATGATATCAAGAACTCTAAAGGATAGGGAATTAAATTTTGCAATAAATGAAAGGGAACTTCTTGCCATAGTGTGGGCTTTAAAAAACCTTAGAAAACACTTATACGGCGTAAAAAATTTAAACATTTTCACGGATCACCAGCCTCTAACCTTCGCCGTCTCAGAGCGCAATCCAAACGCTAAAATTAAGCGTTGGAAAGCCTTTATTGACGAGCACAATGCCCAGATTTTTTACAAACCAGGAAAGGAGAACTTCGTCGCTGACGCACTATCCCGGCATCACATTCACACATTAGAAGACGACGCACATCTGACATTGCCACAATTCACAGCGAGTTATCACTTACCTACACTATCGAGAAGACAGAAAAACCGGTCAACTGCTTTCGAAATCAGATAATAATATAAGAAAGCGGAACTACCTCAAATAGAACGGTTATTATGTTTGGTTAAAAAACTCGACATCTCTTGTATTTCTCGGACAGAGAAACACTCGTCCAGAGAGTATGTGATGTGGTTAATAAAGACGTAGTCAATGCAATTTTATGCGAGTTACCAGTACTGGCACTAATTCAACATAAGTTAATAAAGACATTCCCGACAACCACTTTCCGTTATACGGATCTCATGGTAACTGACATCTTAGACACAAACGAACAGAGGGAAATTACTATCACTGAACACAATAGGGCTCATAGGGCCGCTCAAGAAAATGTAAAACAAATCTTGCAAGATTATTTTTTCCCCAAAATGACTCATTTGGCAAACGAAGTCGTGGCAAACTGTAAAACCTGTCATAAAGCAAAATATGATCGTCACCCCCAAAAACAGGCCCTCGGAGAAACACCCATTCCTTCATACACAGGCGAAATATTACATATCGATATATTTTCAACCGACAAAAAGTATTTTCTCACTTGTTTAGACAAATTTTCAAAATTTTCGATTGTTCAACCAATCGCTTCAAGAACAATAGCAGACGTAAAAATCGCAATTTTACAGCTTATGAATTTCTATCGACGAACAAAAACAATTTATTGCGACAATGAGCCATCTATTAAATCCGAGACAATCAAGTCACTTCTAAGCAACCAATTTAACGTGCAAGTCGTTAACGCACCACCACTCCATAGCACTTCAAACGGACAGGTAGAGAGATTCCACAGTACCCTGGTAGAGATCGCACGTTGTCTAAAGATCGAAAGAATCATTGAAGACACAGTCGAACTTATACTCCATGCAAATATAGAATACAACAGAACTATCCACTCAGTTACCAATAAAAGACCTATTGACATAATCCATTCATCGACCACAGAACTAAACATGGAAATTAGAAACAAAGTTTTAAATGCACAAAACATTCAGTTGGAAAGATTAAACAGGACAAGACAGAACAGAAATTTCAATGTTGGAGACAAGGTTCTGGTTAAAGCAAACAAGAGGTTGGGAAATAAACTTACGACCTTGTATACCGAAGAGACAGTGGAAGCAGACTTAGGAACCACAGTCTTAATTAAAGGGAGGGTGGTCCATAAAGACAACTTGAGGTAAAAACAGTAATATTATCTTTCCTACTTTTTCCTTTATTGATACAATAGGATTTGGACAATACTTCTTCTCGCCATACCAATAACAGCTAAAATAACGGACTACACCAACTCAGACTACATACCGATTATGGACGGAGACGTAACTATTTGGAAGGACTTCCAATACCTAAAACATTCAACTAACCTAACCATGTACTCAGCAATGGTAAAGGATACGGAACAACTAAGAAACCATTTCCCACAATCACATATGAGACAGATATTAGATTCAGACTTACGACACATTAAAACTCTCATAGCAACAGTAAACATACACATACACATACATTATAGAATCAGAAAACAGACAGATAAATATTAATACAAAGACTCAAGAACAAATAAATGCACTAACAAATACAGTAAATATTTTAATAGAAAATGCAAAAGGAAACAAATTAATACAGAACATTTATACGAAACTTTGCTTGCAAGAAATAGGATTATAATTGCTGAACTCGAAGTCTTGATGCTGTCGGTCACACTAACAAAAATTGGAATAATTAATCCCGCAATTTTAGACTCCAATGATTTAAAAAACATAATCAATGAACACTCTACCAATATTACTGTTACTGACCTAATGGAAGTAGCCCAAATTAAAGTCCTATTAAACAATAACTTTTTACATTTCATAATAAAATATCCTAAGCCTAACTTAGTTTGTAAAAAAATAATCTTACACCCCGTTCAACATAATGGCACTATTCTTAATTTTGCGGAAAACAACATCATAGCCGACTGCGGTAACCAAGTAGTTCCGATTGGTAATTGCAGCACTACCCTTACGACAACATTCTGTAAAAAAATGCCCTACACGACATGCGCACAACAACTTCACTCTGGAGGCACTGCACACTGTACTACTCGTCCGAGCCACCTTGAGTCCTTAACCATCATCGATGACGGTGTTATCATCATTAACGACGGAACAGCTACGATCAACGAACAGTTGGTAACGGGGACATTCCTCATTACGTTCGATGAGGAAATAAAAGTGAACAACTCTGAACCTTCGCTATATCGGCAAAATAGAAGAGGGACTTATAAAACGACCTATCATATCCGGAGTGGCTGCGATCGTCTTTTTAGTCATCTGCTATACTTCCTCCAAGCTCTACCAGAAACACCGGAAGGTTCAACGTCAACACGATATTCAAGTCATCATTGACGGTTTCAAGAAGTCCGAAGACGTCCTTCATTTAAGCAAGGGAGGAGTTAACACGATCACCCGGCAACAAGTAAGTTGCCAAACCGATCGCGCTTAGCTGGCGCAATACAAGTGCAAGGTCAGCACCAACAGCCAGCGGACATTGCCCAACGGCTAAAGACAGCGACAATGCCTTGCGACATACCAACGGCCACCCGACACTCGAAACGAGGCGCTGGATCAGCATTTTTAGGGACAGGGCTAGCGTTATAAATAAGCAAAGAATGTACTTAGTTTTTAGTTGAACTTGGCAAGGCAAGGCACAATACTTTACCACCATAGATTTAAAGTCTGGTTTTCACCAGATACTACTCGCCGAAAAAGACAGAGAGAAAACAGCTTTCTCGATAGGTAATGGAAAATACGAATTCTGTCGACTTCCTTTTGGGTTAAAAAATGCACCCAGTATTTTTCAAAGAGCCATTGACGATGTGCTCAGGGAACAGATAGGGAAATCATGCTATGTCTACGTCGATGACGTAATCATCTTTTCAGAAAACATGAATGATCATGTGAAACACATAGCATGGGTCTTGGATAAATTGTACGAAGCCAATATGAGGGTTTCGCGTGAAAAATCACATTTTTTCAAGGAAAGCGTCGAATACTTAGGCTTCGTAGTTACCCGCGGAGGCATAAGAACATGCCCCAAAAAAGTAGATGCAATACGTAACTACGAACAACCAACCACACTATTTAATGTAAGATCATTCCTGGGCTTAGTAAACTATTATAGGTGTTTTATTAAAGACTTTTCATCTATAGCAAGACCTATAACTGACATCCTTAAAGGCGAGAATGGAAAAGTGAGCGCTGCGCAATCAAAAAAAATACCAGTCAACTTTGACGAAAACCAGCGCCAGGCATTCGAAAAGCTTAAAGAGTTTCTTGCGTCTGAAAATGTAATGTTGCTATACCCAGATTACAAGAAAGTTTTTGATTTAACAACAGATGCTTCTTCCCTTGGTCTAGGGGCAGTCTTATCACAGGATGGAAAACCCATAACCATGATATCAAGAACTCTAAAGGATAGGGAATTAAATTTTGCAATAAATGAAAGGGAACTTCTTGCCATAGTGTGGGCTTTAAAAAACCTTAGAAAACACTTATACGGCGTAAAAAATTTAAACATTTTCACGGATCACCAGCCTCTAACCTTCGCCGTCTCAGAGCGCAATCCAAACGCTAAAATTAAGCGTTGGAAAGCCTTTATTGACGAGCACAATGCCCAGATTTTTACAAACCAGGAAAGGAGAACTTCGTCGCTGACGCACTATCCCGGCATCACATTCACACATTAGAAGACGACGCACAATCTGACATTGCCACAATTCACAGCGAGTTATCACTTACCTACACTATCGAGAAGACAGAAAAACCGGTCAACTGCTTTCGAAATCAGATAATAATATAAGAAAGCGGAACTACCTCAAATAGAACGGTTATTATGTTTGGTTAAAAACTCGACATCTCTTGTATTTCTCAGACAGAGAAACACTCGTCCAGAGAGTATGTGATGTGGTTAATAAAGACGTAGTCAATGCAATTTTATGCGAGTTACCAGTACTGGCACTAATTCAACATAAGTTAATAAAGACATTCCCGACAACCACTTTCCGTTATACGGATCTCATGGTAACTGACATCTTAGACACAAACGAACAGAGGGAAATTACTATCACTGAACACAATAGGGCTCATAGGGCCGCTCAAGAAAATGTAAAACAAATCTTGCAAGATTATTTTTCCCCAAAATGACTCATTTGGCAAACGAAGTCGTGGCAAACTGTAAAACCTGTCATAAAGCAAAATATGATCGTCACCCCCAAAAACAGGCCCTCGGAGAAACACCCATTCCTTCATACACAGGCGAAATATTACATATCGATATATTTTCAACCGACAAAAAGTATTTTCTCACTTGTTTAGACAAATTTTCAAAATTTTCGATTGTTCAACCAATCGCTTCAAGAACAATAGCAGACGTAAAAATCGCAATTTTACAGCTTATGAATTTCTATCGACGAACAAAAACAATTTATTGCGACAATGAGCCATCTATTAAATCCGAGACAATCAAGTCACTTCTAAGCAACCAATTTAACGTGCAAGTCGTTAACGCACCACCACTCCATAGCACTTCAAACGGACAGGTAGAGAGATTCCACAGTACCCTGGTAGAGATCGCACGTTGTCTAAAGATCGAAAGAATCATTGAAGACACAGTCGAACTTATACTCCATGCAAATATAGAATACAACAGAACTATCCACTCAGTTACCAATAAAAGACCTATTGACATAATCCATTCATCGACCACAGAACTAAACATGGAAATTAGAAACAAAGTTTTAAATGCACAAAACATTCAGTTGGAAAGATTAAACAGGACAAGACAGAACAGAAATTTCAATGTTGGAGACAAGGTTCTGGTTAAAGCAAACAAGAGGTTGGGAAATAAACTTACGACCTTGTATACCGAAGAGACAGTGGAAGCAGACTTAGGAACCACAGTCTTAATTAAAGGGAGGGTGGTCCATAAAGACAACTTGAGGTAAAAACAGTAATATTATCTTTCCTACTTTTTCCTTTATTGATACAATAGGATTTGGACAATACTTCTTCTCGCCATACCAATAACAGCTAAAATAACGGACTACACCAACTCAGACTACATACCGATTATGGACGGAGACGTAACTATTTGGAAGGACTTCCAATACCTAAAACATTCAACTAACCTAACCATGTACTCAGCAATGGTAAAGGATACGGAACAACTAAGAAACCATTTCCCACAATCACATATGAGACAGATATTAGATTCAGACTTACGACACATTAAAACTCTCATAGCAACAGTAAACATACACATACACATACATTATAGAATCAGAAAACAGACAGATAAATATTAATACAAAGACTCAAGAACAAATAAATGCACTAACAAATACAGTAAATATTTTAATAGAAAATGCAAAAGGAAAACAAATTAATACAGAACATTTATACGAAACTTTGCTTGCAAGAAATAGGATTATAATTGCTGAACTCGAAGTCTTGATGCTGTCGGTCACACTAACAAAAATTGGAATAATTAATCCCGCAATTTTAGACTCCAATGATTTAAAAAACATAATCAATGAACACTCTACCAATATTACTGTTACTGACCTAATGGAAGTAGCCCAAATTAAAGTCCTATTAAACAATAACTTTTTACATTTCATAATAAAATATCCTAAGCCTAACTTAGTTTGTAAAAAAATAATCTTACACCCCGTTCAACATAATGGCACTATTCTTAATTTTGCGGAAAACAACATCATAGCCGACTGCGGTAACCAAGTAGTTCCGATTGGTAATTGCAGCACTACCCTTACGACAACATTCTGTAAAAAAATGCCCTACACGACATGCGCACAACAACTTCACTCTGGAGGCACTGCACACTGTACTACTCGTCCGAGCCACCTTGAGTCCTTAACCATCATCGATGACGGTGTTATCATCATTAACGACGGAACAGCTACGATCAACGAACAGTTGGTAACGGGGACATTCCTCATTACGTTCGATGAGGAAATAAAAGTGAACAACTCTGAACCTTCGCTATATCGGCAAAATAGAAGAGGGACTTATAAAACGACCTATCATATCCGGAGTGGCTGCGATCGTCTTTTTAGTCATTTGCTATACTTCCTCCAAGCTCTACCAGAAACACCGGAAGGTTCAACGTCAACACGATATTCAAGTCATCATTGACGGTTTCAAGAAGTCCGAAGACGTCCTTCATTTAAGCAAGGGAGGAGTTAACACGATCACCCGGCAACAAGTAAGTTGCCAAACCGATCGCGCTTAGCTGGCGCAATACAAGTGCAAGGTCAGCACCAACAGCCAGCGGACATTGCCCAACGGCTAAAGACAGCGACAATGCCTTGCGACATACCAACGGCCACCCGACACTCGAAACGAGGCGCTGGATCAGCATTTTTAGGGACAGGGCTAGCGTTATAAATAAGCAAAGAATGTACTTAGTTTTTAGTTGAACTTGGCAAGGCAAGGCACAATACTTTACCACCATAGATTTAAAGTCTGGTTTTCACCAGATACTACTCGCCGAAAAAGACAGAGAGAAAACAGCTTTCTCGATAGGTAATGGAAAATACGAATTCTGTCGACTTCCTTTTGGGTTAAAAAATGCACCCAGTATTTTTCAAAGAGCCATTGACGATGTGCTCAGGGAACAGATAGGGAAATCATGCTATGTCTACGTCGATGACGTAATCATCTTTTCAGAAAACATGAATGATCATGTGAAACACATAGCATGGGTCTTGGATAAATTGTACGAAGCCAATATGAGGGTTTCGCGTGAAAAATCACATTTTTTCAAGGAAAGCGTCGAATACTTAGGCTTCGTAGTTACCCGCGGAGGCATAAGAACATGCCCCAAAAAAGTAGATGCAATACGTAACTACGAACAACCAACCACACTATTTAATGTAAGATCATTCCTGGGCTTAGTAAACTATTATAGGTGTTTTATTAAAGACTTTTCATCTATAGCAAGACCTATAACTGACATCCTTAAAGGCGAGAATGGAAAAGTGAGCGCTGCGCAATCAAAAAAAATACCAGTCAACTTTGACGAAAACCAGCGCCAGGCATTCGAAAAGCTTAAAGAGTTTCTTGCGTCTGAAAATGTAATGTTGCTATACCCAGATTACAAGAAAGTTTTTGATTTAACAACAGATGCTTCTTCCCTTGGTCTAGGGGCAGTCTTATCACAGGATGGAAAACCCATAACCATGATATCAAGAACTCTAAAGGATAGGGAATTAAATTTTGCAATAATGAAAGGGAACTTCTTGCCATAGTGTGGGCTTTAAAAAACCTTAGAAAACACTTATACGGCGTAAAAATTTAAACATTTTCACGGATCACCAGCCTCTAACCTTCGCCGTCTCAGAGCGCAATCCAAACGCTAAAATTAAGCGTTGGAAAGCCTTTATTGACGAGCACAATGCCCAGATTTTTTACAAACCAGGAAAGGAGAACTTCGTCGCTGACGCACTATCCCGGCATCACATTCACACATTAGAAGACGACGCACAATCTGACATTGCCACAATTCACAGCGAGTTATCACTTACCTACACTATCGAGAAGACAGAAAAACCGGTCAACTGCTTTCGAAATCAGATAATAATATAAGAAAGCGGAACTACCTCAAATAGAACGGTTATTATGTTTGGTTAAAAAACTCGACATCTCTTGTATTTCTCAGACAGAGAAACACTCGTCCAGAGAGTATGTGATGTGGTTAATAAAGACGTAGTCAATGCAATTTTATGCGAGTTACCAGTACTGGCACTAATTCAACATAAGTTAATAAAGACATTCCCGACAACCACTTTCCGTTATACGGATCTCATGGTAACTGACATCTTAGACACAAACGAACAGAGGGAAATTACTATCACTGAACACAATAGGGCTCATAGGGCCGCTCAAGAAAATGTAAAACAAATCTTGCAAGATTATTTTTTCCCCAAAATGACTCATTTGGCAAACGAAGTCGTGGCAAACTGTAAAACCTGTCATAAAGCAAAATATGATCGTCACCCCCAAAAACAGGCCCTCGGAGAAACACCCATTCCTTCATACACAGGCGAAATATTACATATCGATATATTTTCAACCGACAAAAAGTATTTTCTCACTTGTTTAGACAAATTTTCAAAATTTTCGATTGTTCAACCAATCGCTTCAAGAACAATAGCAGACGTAAAAATCGCAATTTTACAGCTTATGAATTTCTATCGACGAACAAAAACAATTTATTGCGACAATGAGCCATCTATTAAATCCGAGACAATCAAGTCACTTCTAAGCAACCAATTTAACGTGCAAGTCGTTAACGCACCACCACTCCATAGCACTTCAAACGGACAGGTAGAGAGATTCCACAGTACCCTGGTAGAGATCGCACGTTGTCTAAAGATCGAAAGAATCATTGAAGACACAGTCGAACTTATACTCCATGCAAATATAGAATACAACAGAACTATCCACTCAGTTACCAATAAAAGACCTATTGACATAATCCATTCATCGACCACAGAACTAAACATGGAAATTAGAAACAAAGTTTTAAATGCACAAAACATTCAGTTGGAAAGATTAAACAGGACAAGACAGAACAGAAATTTCAATGTTGGAGACAAGGTTCTGGTTAAAGCAAACAAGAGGTTGGGAAATAAACTTACGACCTTGTATACCGAAGAGACAGTGGAAGCAGACTTAGGAACCACAGTCTTAATTAAAGGGAGGGTGGTCCATAAAGACAACTTGAGGTAAAAACAGTAATATTATCTTTCCTACTTTTTCCTTTATTGATACAATAGGATTTGGACAATACTTCTTCTCGCCATACCAATAACAGCTAAAATAACGGACTACACCAACTCAGACTACATACCGATTATGGACGGAGACGTAACTATTTGGAAGGACTTCCAATACCTAAAACATTCAACTAACCTAACCATGTACTCAGCAATGGTAAAGGATACGGAACAACTAAGAAACCATTTCCCACAATCACATATGAGACAGATATTAGATTCAGACTTACGACACATTAAAACTCTCATAGCAACAGTAAACATACACATACACATACATTATAGAATCAGAAAACAGACAGATAAATATTAATACAAAGACTCAAGAACAAATAAATGCACTAACAAATACAGTAAATATTTTAATAGAAAATGCAAAAGGAAAACAAATTAATACAGAACATTTATACGAAACTTTGCTTGCAAGAAATAGGATTATAATTGCTGAACTCGAAGTCTTGATGCTGTCGGTCACACTAACAAAAATTGGAATAATCAATCCCGCAATTTTAGACTCCAATGATTTAAAAAACATAATCAATGAACACTCTACCAATATTACTGTTACTGACCTAATGGAAGTAGCCCAAATTAAAGTCCTATTAAACAATAACTTTTTACATTTCATAATAAAATATCCTAAGCCTAACTTAGTTTGTAAAAAATAATCTTACACCCCGTTCAACATAATGGCACTATTCTTAATTTTGCGGAAAACAACATCATAGCCGACTGCGGTAACCAAGTAGTTCCGATTGGTAATTGCAGCACTACCCTTACGACAACATTCTGTAAAAAAAATGCCCTACACGACATGCGCACAACAACTTCACTCTGGAGGCACTGCACACTGTACTACTCGTCCGAGCCACCTTGAGTCCTTAACCATCATCGATGACGGTGTTATCATCATTAACGACGGAACAGCTACGATCAACGAACAGTTGGTAACGGGGACATTCCTCATTACGTTCGATGAGGAAATAAAAGTGAACAACTCTGAACCTTCGCTATATCGGCAAAATAGAAGAGGGACTTATAAAACGACCTATCATATCCGGAGTGGCTGCGATCGTCTTTTTAGTCATTTGCTATACTTCCTCCAAGCTCTACCAGAAACACCGGAAGGTTCAACGTCAACACGATATTCAAGTCATCATTGACGGTTTCAAGAAGTCCGAAGACGTCCTTCATTTAAGCAAGGGAGGAGTTAACACGATCACCCGGCAACAAGTAAGTTGCCAAACCGATCGCGCTTAGCTGGCGCAATACAAGTGCAAGGTCAGCACCAACAGCCAGCGGACATTGCCCAACGGCTAAAGACAGCGACAATGCCTTGCGACATACCAACGGCCACCCGACACTCGAAACGAGGCGCTGGATCAGCATTTTTAGGGACAGGGCTAGCGTTATAAATAAGCAAAGAATGTACTTAGTTTTTAGTTGAACTTGGATAATAAATCGCGCCGGTCGTCACCGCGCATTAAACCATAAAAAGTCTTCTCATCTTTAACCACCAAATCGGTTAATTTGTATATACATTTTGCTGCATACACTCATATCATTTTGCTGCTTATCGCCAATGTTCACCAAAAACCTAGACTTAGTGTCTATTTGACATTTTGCTGCTGATCGGCAAGCAAATTTTGTTTGACGCTTGTTTATTTTGCTGTTTGCCTGATACTGCAAATGGTCGATCAGCACAAAATATGATATTTGGCTGCCTTGGAAGTTTGCTTTTTAGGTTTTTGTAGGCAAAATACAAATTCTGCACCTAATTGAATTGATAATAAGTAGAGAAAGGTCAATGAATGCCATGGCAAATGCTACGCATACAATTACATAAGTCATGTTGAAATACAAAACCACTAACACACTAACACTAGCCAGCCCAAACAAAATAACAAAAATCAGTAGAAATCCTAGCAAAACAGCAAACATATATAAATATATATGAATGTGGGTATAATGCATAGCTTCACTAAGGCAACGTCGCAAAAATGATATAAAAAAAAAATGATAATACGTGTGACGTAGACAAGCTCATATGTTTATACAAGCAAAATACTCAGAGCATGGCTGGCTGGCTGTGCTATGAGAAAACAAAAGCGTATAACAGTCGCCAAGCTGAGTGGCTTGATAATCGGTAACGAAATGCGTTGGCAGAGAAAAAAGCAGCAGCAGCGCTTTGTGAGAGAGGTGTCGCCACGATTGCCTATTCCAACTGGCAGTCAGAATTTGGCCTCATGACGACTCTATATAAGTTCTATTCTTGTTGATCAAAACGGATTGCTATAGCGCTATACACTTTAGGATCATCTGCAGAGTATCGCACAGCGGGAAGATTATTTGGTGAGTCGAAAGCAAAGTTGCCATTAGAATTACTAATCAAAATAGTCGTAGTGATTATATAGTTCGCTGGTGAAAAATGTATGATTATTAAATGATTACGATTACAAATAATCAAAAATAATGGAAAATTACCATGAATTATTAATAATAATGGAAAATAATTGAAAATAATAAAAAACAATCGTTTTAATATTTAATTTAGCACTCATTTAGCTCTTATAGTTTTTTAAACTGTTTCACATGCAATACTTACCAAATATTGTATTATATTGACAATGAATATATACAAAACTTCAGAAAATTCACAATGTTCAATTAAACAAAAAACACTTCAAACTCAACATATAAACGTTCCAATATATAAAACGAAATGTGTTCAATTTACGCGTGTTGAGCTTGCAAATTCTCTCTCTTAAACATATGATCGCGCTTAACGGATCGCTTTGTCACAGATCGTAACACAAAACACAGCCCTCCTTGCAAAACTCAGCATACAACCATGACAAGCAAAGCTGCGAATGCACTCAAAAACGTAACTCCAATAAGAAAGCTTTTGCATAAAGTGCGCGGGTGGTGTTATTAAATGTGATATTGAAATAATTTGTTTCTCTCAAAAAAGTCTCAAATAGTCGAAATAATGGAAAATAATAGAAAATATTAAAACGATTACTTTCCATTATTTTCAACGATTTTCCATTATATTTAATAATTCATGGTAATTTTTCATTATTTTTGATTATTTGTAATCGTAATCATTAAATAATTGTGTGAAACCGAAAATTATCGCAATTTAATCATTAATTCAACTTTTAAACAAAAATAATCTAATTAATAATAACTACAATTTATAATCATTACTTAACAGGTCTGGCCAAAGCCTCCTTGATATCTGCCGAAAAGTTATTATCAGACTTGCTGATGGCTAGCACCCGGCAAATTTCTTAACACAGGAGGAAATAGAAGATTGCGTAAAATGGTTTGAAGATCTTCTCTTTTACAGTGCTTTGGGGCAATGGGTAAGATATTTGAAAATGTTATTATAAAAAAAAAATTAATGGAATATCGCCCATAGATGGCTGCCACATTGAAGTGCGACCAAAGTCTGAGCATGCCGTGGACTACCACAACAACAAGGACTGGTATTTCACCGTGCTATTCGCCTTAGTAGACTACCGGTAAGATTATATGTATTTCGTATTTAAAATCTGAAATATTACAAGAATTGTTTCTGTGAACTGTTATAGATTCACCTATATTAGCGTTGGCAGTCCTGGAAGATGCCATGATTCGAGAATCTTCGAAACTTCCAGCCTAAAAACGAAGCTAGTGAATACGGACTTGCTGCAAAATAATGCAAATGAGGTGAATGGCGTAGTGGTTCCAATGCATATTCTTGGAGATTCGACTCTTAAATTTTCAAGAAACGTGATGAAGCCCTACCCACTTTCCGTAGAAGCAACACCATAGCAACGTGAACCTTTCGAGAATCAGTCGTGTGGTGGAAAACGCGTTTGGCCATCTCAAGGCTCGCTTTCGGCGGATTGGGAAAGGATTGGACAGTCAATTTGATATTAACAAAACTTCCCAAATATTTGCTTGCCCCTGAACATAACGGCTCTGTCATCAAGTTGTCATTACTGCTAGGCTCCTCTTCAATTAACCGCGAGAAGTCTGTAAGAATTGTATGTATTATATTAAAAAAATGCAATAGCTTTAATTCAATATATTACCTAGGCTATCGGCTATGGGATGGTAGCCCACAATGTTCGAAATGTTTAATGTACTGGCCACGCTTTCAAAATACTCTCACCAAGAAGGCGTGCCACCAGAAGGTCCCATCTTTGCAAATTCAGCCCTATAAATACATTTATGTAAATAAGTAATTAACATAAGTTAATCAAAATCCTGTCTTTTGTTAACTTGCCTATATCTTTTCATAAGGTTTTCCAGTTTATTTTTAATTTCCATGTGCGATGGTCCATAGTTTACAAACTTTGAGCTAGAGTCACCAAATTTGGTATGAATATAGCTGGTTGCATGCCCATCTGCATCAGAAAATCTTTAAGGCAGCGTACACCCCAGCCGCACCCGCTAACCTTTGCAATCAGGCCTGTTTTTAACGGTTTTAATACTGGTATCGAGTATAACGCAGTCGGTTGCATCCGACTGCAACGTTTCCACTTGTTTTACATGAAGTTTTTGCTTTACGGGAGCTGTAAAGGCTTCTGCTAACAGGCCTTAACTTTTTAACTTATGCTAATTCATTTCAATACTTGACTTTGTAAACAGCGCTTAACGTTTTGCATGACAGTTTTTGATCAATTGTTTAATTTTCACGTTAATCAACACTATTCGACTAAAGAACTTACCTTAAAAATCAGCAACCTGCAGGTTCAGAATCAAGTTGAGAGTAAACGCTAAAATTAGGAGCCATAAGGTAGATTGAGTCAGCTGATTCTTTAGTTAAGTTAAGTAAAGTTTAGTCAAGAGTAAACAGCCCTTAAGCTAGCCATAACAACAAGGCTGCAGTTAAGAAAATGGCATTGCCCAATTTGCGCCACCCATACCTAGCTCTTATGTGCAAGCGTTGTATGTTAAAGCTCGGTGTTTGTTGCTTAGAGGAATAACTGTAATGCTCTTTCGATCATTATTTTTTTTTACATACAATGGTAAGGGCAGCGACCATTCAACGAGTTTGCTATCGATATCGTCAACGCAGAATTGGTGTTCACATTGGCACAAAAGTGCGTTATTCGTTAAGTGAACAGCAGCTGCTTTGTTTCGATTTCGTTGTTACAAAATAATGTAACACAGAATAATAATTTACAGAATAATGCAATTTCGACAAAATGCATGAATATTGCGGAGACGTCTGCAGCAAAATTTGATTTGTTGGGTGAACCAGTACGCCGTCGTGGCATTTGGACACTTGTGAGAAAAAAATAGTGAGAAAAA
The DNA here is from genome assembly GCA_030179655.1 of Scaptomyza flava. Lineage (NCBI taxonomy): Eukaryota > Metazoa > Arthropoda > Insecta > Diptera > Drosophilidae > Scaptomyza > Scaptomyza flava. The sequence continues at coordinate 85,010 of JARNME010000113.1, forward strand.
AATAGTGAGAAAAAAATAGTGCCAAAAATCTTTCATTAACATTTTACTGTTTTCCTTAAAATATCCCAATACGTTCAAAATAATTCGGACGCATATTTTAAGGAGAGCTTCCGTTTAGAGAGGGAAGCATTTGATATCCTGGTTGGTCGTCTCACTGGTCTGAGAAAGAAGGATTCTCTTTGCGTTTGGCAGTGCCATTAGAAAAATTTTCAGCCTGTGTTAGATCACACGGGCGTATAGGTAAACCGTAGAATACGACTGTTTGTGCAACAAAAATTATGAAAGTAAACATAGTATTTATATGATTTGAAATTTAAATATATTACACATGTTCAATCGCTGAAATGGATATTACTTCTAGGTATATGCATAAAAAAGTAACATTATAAAAGCATATTCTTTCTACCTGTGTCATTTGCAGTGGTTGCATCTGTAGTTGTTGTCAGCTCTATATAGAAATTAATTCTACAATACAAATTCAATTATACAAAAAGACGTTGTTTGTACCAATTGCGTTCAAGAAGACTCCGCTTCTATAGAATAATCTTCGAATGTTTACTTTTAAAACACAACTTACCTGATCTTCTATTCCGTAAATTGTACATTCTGTTACGCTGCGCAAAAGTATTTTTTTTCACAGCCGGCATTGCTTAAAATTAATTTTCTGAAGTAAGTTTACACATGAGTGGCAAAAATCAAAACTGCTACCATGGAGACGAACTTTCTTATAGTCAACACTATCGATAGTTTATTTCCCGTTAGCTTATATGATTTTATATGATAGCCACTGCTGCCCTCGATAGTGCCAGCGATAGTATTGTCTGATAGTTCCATCGATTGTTTGCTGAGCTGAGCCGCATAGTGCAAGTGAAACAAATCCATATGCACATGCTATCAGCTATCGCACTCGCTCACACTTATTGCTTACATCACTAATACTAATATACACAAGAAACACACATTTGAAAAAATCTAATTATGACCAAACTTCTTAATGAAATTTCACCACTTAACAGATTTTAATCATGACCGTATATATATCAAACGAAAGGAAATCGAGTCTATTTTGTATTGAGAAAAAATAAAACAAATTCAGCAGGGAGTTTTTCAGCAATTTGCAAATAAAAAATAAGTAATGATTTTTGCACTTGTTTTTTGCCTTAAAAAGTTATAAATTTGACAAAAGTATATCAAATTTGAATGTAGGAATGTTTGTCTAACTCATCTCAATTTATATTCGAAAACTCAAAGTAATTGATGAATTATTGAGATTGCTAGTGCAATTTAAAGTCTTCAAAATGATGCAAAAATATACATATTTTTGGTTTCAATTTTTCAATAGAAAATGTAATCAATGCATATATAAATATACATTTATTGAAAGTTTGAAGCCTTGGCTTTAAAATGAAATTAATTTGAGGAAAATTGATCCATTAGTTCATGAGCAATAATCGACTTTGTGAAACTCTCTTATTACAACAACAATTTTTTTGTGTTGAGACTTCATTCTCGAAAGGTAAGACGTATTCTACGTCAAAACGGATTGCTATAGCGCTATACACTTTAGGATCATCTGCAGAGTATCGCACAGCGGGAAGATTATTTGGTGAGTCGAAAGCATTTGTATGCCAAAGCCAGACCTGTTAAGTTGCCATTAGAATTACTAATCAAAATAGTCGTAGTGATTATATAGTTCACTCGTGAAAAATGTATGATTATTTAATGATTACGATTACAAATAATCAAAAATAATGGAAAACTACCATGAATTATTAATAATAATGGAAAATAATTGAAAGTAATAAAAAACAATCGTTTAAATATTTAATTTAACACTCATTTAGCTCTTATAGTTTTTTAAACTGTTTCACATGCAATACTTACCAAATATTGCATTATATTGACAATGAATATATACAAAACTTCAGAAAATTCACAATGTTCAATTAAACAAAAAACACTTCAAACTCAACATATAAACGTTCCAATATATAAAACGAAATGTGTTCAATTTACGCGTGTTGAGCTTGCAAATTCTCTCTCTTAAACATATGATCGCGCTTAACGGATCGCTTTGTCACAGATCGTAACACAAAACACAGCCCTCCTTGCAAAACTCAGCATACAACCAGCGATAATATATTCATATTCATGAATATATTATCGCTGATACAACCATGACAAGCAAATCTGCGAATGCACTCAAAAACGTAACTCCAATAAGAAAGCTTTTGCATAAAGTGCGCGGGTGGTGTTATTAAATGTGATATTGAAATAATTTGTTTCTCTCAAAAAAGTCTCAAATAGTCGAAATAATGGAAAATAATAGAAAATATTAAAACGATTACTTTCCATTATTTTCAACGATTTTCCATTATATTTAATAATTCATGGTAATTTTCATAATTTTTGATTATTTGTAATCGTAATCATTGAATAATTGTGTGAAACCGAAAATTATCGCAATTTAATCATTAATTCAACTTTTAAACATAAATAATCTAATTAATAATAACTACAATTGAGTCAGTGGTGACAGTTGAGAACAATACACAAAAGTAAGCAGTTCCTTCTGAGTCAATCGAACGTATTAGTTACGTAAATTGAATACACGCCACTGCATCCAAACTTAACTCAACTTTTTGTCACCACTAGGCCCCTATGCTATTTGTATCGACAAGAAGCTGCTTGCTGTCATTTAACGCAAAACGCAACACGCAACCGTGGTGTGGACACCATATTAATTGCAGAAAGTCATCTTCCACAACCTTAAAAAAATTAAAAATTAAATATTGAAATGGATGAGCATAATTTTATAAATTTAATTGAAAATCTTAGTTTAATTTATGATAAAAAGTCAATAGAGTTTAAAAATAACATTAAAACAAGTATGAAGGCTCTACTCGGGAGAGCCCGACTAGAAGATACCCTGAACCCAATTGCAATAAATTTAAAAAAAAATTTCCAAATTCGATATTTTTTGTTATCGATATTATGTGTATATCGGAAACCATAATAGCTATCGATAATTTGAAGCAAACTTGTTCTGCTCATGGTATAGGAGAACTTAAATACAAAATCTGAAGTCTCTAGCTTTTGTAGTCTCTGAGATCCACGCGTTCATACAGACGGACAGACGAACGGACAGACGGACATGGCTATATCGAATCGGCTGTTGATGCTGATCAAGAATATATATACTTTATAGGGTCGGAGATGCTTCCTTCTGCCTGTTACATACTTTTTCACAAAACCATTATACCCTTATTTACCCATTTTATGGGTTAAGGGTATAAAAAGAGCAGTATGGACTGCAACTGCCAAAGAACTTGGTAGCAACGTTGTATTCAAAATGCGCCAACGAGCGGTCAATATATTGATTTTTGTTTAACAGCACTGCTTACAAAATTCTACAGCACTGACACACTGATTTCTTACGTTAAGGAATCAAGTAAAAAGATTATAGAGCAATCATTGCGTATGGGACTTGTTGGGAACTCGTATGCTGTACATTTTTACGAAAAACTTTTTCAGTGCTCCCATAGCACTTCGGGTTCGAGCCGAATGGAAGCTCTCGCGTTCTAGCTCAGAATTATTTTTGTTTGCGCTTAATTGCAGAGAGGCAGTCGAATGAGAAGGTCGGTCCACGCAGCTCTGCTGTTTATATGCGCGTGATGGTATTGTTATTTTTGCGTGTGATTGTTTTGTTATTTTTGGGTGGGATTTTTAAATTTGAACTGCGCTTGAATGTGTGCGCTCACATTTATGCATTAATGGTTATTTGTATGTGTACAAAAACCTGTGACAGTTTTTATGATATTTTTATTTATTTTTACAGGTGTATATATTTAAGACTTTCTTATTTTGTTTATTAAAAAGCACATATGAAATAATTTAAAAATTTTGCCATATTTTTTATTTATTTAATTATATCTATGATTGATGATTACATAATAAATTTCTTATTCTATTAACATATAATTAAGTCATTTAAAACAATACATTTAAGCATTTTTCACAAGCAGCAACAAAAATGTGTAAACACCCAGAAATCTATGAATTCATTTTTGTATGCCCACAAACAGCAACACAAGAAAATGCTATTGCGAAGAAGCTTATTTGCTACACTATCAAGTTTGCCGCTCGAAGAGTTAATAACATCAAAATATGTTATTTTATTAGACTACTTTTAGCAATTTCTCAATTGTTAGCTTAGTGCCAACTTACTATAATCAAAATATACAACTATAACAAATATATTATTAGATTACATATCAACAATAGCACTAATATTATATTAGGGTATCCAACACTCAACATTCGTCTGTTCATACTCTTATTCAACATGTTCGCTATTTAAGTCTATTAGTGTGCGTGTGTGTATTCACAAAAGAAGCAAAACAGAACTGCCGCACAAAATATAAAATCGACAATTTCAGACTTCTGCTTGAATCTGCTTTATGCAGTCCAACTTGGGAGGGTAGTATAAACTTAATATGAACTTTGTCAAACTTGATAGCAAAACGTGAGATACTTTAATATTATTTATGTACATATTTTTTATTTATATATCGAAAATAAACCATATATATATAAAAATAAAGATTTGAGTTTAAATGACTATTATTGAAAATTGGTACAAAGGGTATTTTTACTTCGTGCATTTGTGTTGAAGCACTGGTTTTGTTATTTTGGAAGTGGCTGAGAAGAACGAATTTCGTTTGAATGCGCTGTGTGCGTGCACATGAATATACATATATTATGCGTATGAATGTGTGCGCTTTGTTGATCTGCTGGTGGCCGTCAATAGCAAAACCTGACCTTTCTCAACATCTTCAATATGATTTTTTACATGTACATACATTTGCATGCTGGTGCAGGGCTTTTGGGTGGGCAACTATATTTATTATTAATTATGTTAAATAATATTAAATAAATAAAATAAAAAATAAAATTGCTTACAACATTTTATTTCATTTTATGTATGTATGTACATGCATAAAAAAATATGTTAAGAAGCAGAGAGAAAAAGACACACACACATACATATATGCATGTACATGACAGCGCGCGAAACTTTGATTAGAATGGTTCGATATTTTATTGCCGACTATTGTTTTTCTTAAGCCGTGCCACAAATTATCCCCATTCTGCTAATATTACCAACTAATATTAAGTATATCACTTTAAATTTATTCAACTAAACTTAGTGTTACTTAAGCAATTCAAAAAAAGCCAGTGATAAGTGATTTAGTGACTTTATTTAGTTAAATCAGCAAGAGCCACTCAATTATATTTTGGCGCAATTTTCTATCGGTGTTGTGTGTGATTGCAGAAGTGCAAGTGGCAGTAATAAGGTAAAAGCTGAATTTGTAAACTACTTACATATATTATCTGTGAGTGTATGCGTCTGTCTGATAATGGCTGCTCTTAAGAAAAAAGATATTAGACTTGCAAGTAGTAAATGCATTATTAAATCTTGCAATAGAAGCTATAGGAAATGTTCAAAAGATTTTCCGGTTAGGTTATTTTCATTTCCATCTAATGCATCTCTTTTTAATAAATGGGTTGAGGCTTGCTATTTGGATAGGGTAAATATTAATAAAAAGTCACGTATTTGCGACAAACATTTTGAGGCCAAATATTTAGGAAAGCTTCGTTTAAAGTCTGGTGCAATTCCCACATTAAACTTGAGTGAAAATACCCTGTTGACGTCAATAAATGCTGTTGTATGTAATGAATATGAATTCTCGGACAATTTTGAAGACAACGCACCGATAGTTCCCTATATTAGAGCTGAAGAAGAAAGACCAGCTAATGATATTTTTGTATCAACGTCCGAAGTTAATAATGACGAAATAATTGAGGCCGAATATTCAGAATTTTGCCATAATTGCTTAAAAAGAGAGCAAAACGAGGCATACTATAGAAAAAATTGGTTTGAGATACTGGGGGAGCTAAAAAAAGCAAAAGAAAATTATAGAAAATTGAACAGAAGTTTTAAACTGTTAAAAAAATCCATATATAGTAAAAATCGGCGTTGTAAAATGTAAAAGAAAACAAAACCAAATGTGCTTTCAGCTATTGCCAGCATGTCACATGTCTCAGAGGAAGCAAAAACAATATGCATTATGCTTTTAAAGAAAAAATGTATATATACTCAAGCTGAAAAAACTATTGCACAAAATATAAACTTTTACTCGGCAAGAACATATGATTATCTTCGAGACGTGCTGAAATTAAAACTGCCGTCGAAGGTTTCATTAACGCGGTGGGCTGTGCTAAAAAACATGAGACCCGGCTTCAACCCTGATTTGCTTATCAATTTGCAGAAAATTGTAAGCGAGATGAGTGCTAAGGGTAAAGAAGCAGTCATTCTATTTGACGAGATAAAGATTAAAAGGGGGCTTCAATACAATAGTACTCTGGATGAAATTCAAGGCTATGAAAATGATGGTCAAAAAACAAAATGCGTGTTGGGGCAGCAAGTGTGTGTATTTATGTTAAAGGGGCTTTATGAAAACTGGAAGTATGTTTTAAGCTATACTGTTTCTGCAAGCGGTATAAAGCACGATGCCCTTTTAGACAAAGGTAAAGAAATAAGTGCAATGTACGACGTCCCACATTTAATAAAATCCCTGCGAAATATTATAATGAAACGTAATCTAATTTCGCCTGATGGTGTTGTTTCATGGAAAGTTATAGAAGAGTTATTTGAAGTAGATACCAAAAGCTCAACACGACTCTGCCCCAAATTAACAACAAAACACGTGCATCCGAACGACTTTGAAAAAATTATTTTAATTATATATATTATTTTAACAATAACATCTATACTTTCTTTGGCACAAAATGTTTGGAGTGAAAGTCAGGATGCATTTTACATTGCGACGTCAAAATTAAACCAGGATCCATTAGAAAATTTGTTTTACCTTATCAGGTCTCGCGGTGTAACGAATAGTAATCCCACAATGTTCGAGTTTAACGTAATTATATCAAAAATGCTGTCAATGAAAATTCTAACGTCTACAGTAGTAGCTGGGAACTGCGCTCCGGATAAAGATTCCATGTTAATTAACATCAGTAATAATAATGGTTCAACAATCAATCAATCAACATCGAAATTTGGCAGTGTCAATGACGATAACGATGACTTGATTTTTTCTGACGAGGAAGCAGCGTTAGAACTTTCAATAGAAGCAACAAATTTAAGTATTGAAGACGCATTTAATGAGAATGCATTGCGTTATTTTGCGGGATTTTTATTACATAAGCTGTTGAGAAAGCACGACTGCAAGGAGTGTGCTTATCTTTTGAAACCGTCCGATGAAGTCCAATGTTCTTCTGAGTATTTAAAACTCAATAAAAATTTTGGCTATGTAAATAGCAACCTTAAGCTCAAAGCACCGTCTGATTATTTCTTTAATTTAATAAAAATACATTTTGACATTTTCAAACGCTATTTCGAGACAAAGTCTCACAAGTTCCACTTAAAAAAATTAATTGTACAAAAATGCGTTATCATAACATCTCATTTCGACACATATGCAGACTAGTTTAATAAGTCCGATAAATGCTTTGAACATAGGTATAACCTGGTTAATGAGTTTATTCTTATTTTGATTAGAAAAAACTGTAAGTGGCTCACTGACAAACTTACAGCTATTAAGCATTCAACAGCATATAAGAAAAGACTCAAAATAATGAAACAATAAATAAGTATGCATTCCAAAAAATAAATAAAACAAAAAACACAAAAAAAAAACAAAATCCAAAATATACAAAAAAAAAAAATAATTTATAAATTAAGTTTACGTATGCATTTTAATACTTTTGCGTTTAAGGAATAAGGTAGTTTAAGTGGGGAACATGGATATGACTTCATTGTTATTTTTAATTAATTTAAATTTTTAAATAGAGTCATATCAAGTCGACTCATAGGTCATATTCAAATATGACCCCATTACATTTGTAATGGCCTCCTCGTGGTGTTCCCTGGGTACCGATTGACTATTTATGTGATTCGGGAGCCAATATGAGCGGCGATCATAGTATTTATATACATATGTTCATATGTATATATTTAATACTATTTAACATAATTAATAATAAATATAGTTGCCCACCCAAAAGCCCTGCACCAGCATGCAAATGTATGTACATGTAAAAAATCATATTGAAGATGTTGAGAAAGGTCAGGTTTTGCTATTGACGGCCACCAGCAGATCAACAAAGCGCACACATTCATACGCATAATATATGTATATTCATGTGCACGCACACAGCGCATTCAAACGAAATTCGTTCTTCTCAGCCACTTCCAAAATAACAAAACCAGTGCTTCAACACAAAATGCACGAAGTAAAAATACCCTTTGTACCAATTTTCAATAATAGTCATTTAAAACTCAAATCTTTATTTTTTATATATATATGGTTTATTTTCGATATATAAATAAAAAATATGTACATAAATAATATTAAAGTATCTCACGTTTTGCTATCAAGTTTGACAAAGTTCATATTAAGTTTATACTACCCTCCCAAGTTGGACTGCATAAAGCAGATTCAAGCAGAAGTCTGAAATTGTCGATTTTATATTTTGTGCGGCAGTTCTGTTTTGCTTCTTTTGTGAATACACACACGCACACTAATAGACTTAAATAGCGAACATGTTGAATAAGAGTATGAACAGACGAATGTTGAGTGTTGGATACCCTAATATAATATTAGTGCTATTGTTGATATGTAATTTAATAATATATTTGTTATAGTTGTATATTTTGATTATAGTAAGTTGGCACTAAGCTAACAATTGAGAAATTGCTAAAAGTAGTCTAATAAAATAACATATTTTGATGTTATTAACTCTTCGAGCGGCAAACTTGATAGTGTAGCAAATAAGCTTCTTCGCAATAGCATTTTCTTGTGTTGCTGTTTGTGGGCATACAAAAATGAATTCATAGATTTCTGGGTGTTTACACATTTTTGTTGCTGCTTGTGAAAAATGCTTAAATGTATTGTTTTAATATGACTTAATTATATGTTAATAGAATAAGAAATTTATTATGTAATCATCAATCATAGATATAATTAAATAAATAAAAAATATGGCAAAATTTTTAAATTATTTCATATGTGCTTTTTAATAAACAAAATAAGAAAGTCTTAAATATATACACCTGTAAAACTAAATAAAAATATCTTAAAAACTGTCACAGGTTTTTGTACACATACAAATAACCATTAATGCATAAATGTGAGCGCACACATTCAAGAGCAGTTCAAATTTAAAAATCCCATCCAAAAATAACAAAACAATCACACGCAAAAATAACAATACCATCACGCGCATATAAACAGCAGAGCTGCGTGGACCGACCTTCTCATTCGACTGCCTCTCTGCAATTAAGCGCAAACAAAAATAATTCTGAGCTAGAACGCGAGAGCTTCCATTCGGCTCGAACCCGAAGTGCTATGGGAGCACTGAAAAAGTTTTTCGTAAAAATGTACAGCATACGAGTTCCCAACAAGTCCCATACGCAATGATTGCTCTATAATCTTTTTACTTGATGGTTAAGGCCTGTACGCATGAGCCCCGTACAGCTCCCGTACGGTATACATGAGTTTTACGGCTGTAACGACAAGTGTTGAAAAATGCACATTTTGTGGCGGTAGGCTAATAACTTTTTCTTAATAAATCGGAAATGCAACTGTGTTTTGTATACTTAAATTCAAAATACTGATTCACGACTAACGCGCGCTACTTTTGTGTTTGAGTACAACTAACGCTCTGCTGCTGGCGGTTGTGAAAAAAGCAGGCTGCAAAACCAAAAAGCATTTTAGTGAACCCATATTTGATGGGCAGAGCTTAGATTACTAAAGATTATGCTAAACATAACCGAAACCACTTAAAAGACTCAAAGCAAATTCACCAAACAGATTTATGCCTTGTAATAGATCAGTGGCTGTACAATCCTGTTTATATGTTATCTAAATTGTACCCTATTAATTTATTAATATATTTGTATTCAATACTTCTTGCGCAGCATTGACTTCCAAAACAATAAGTATGGCTCTATTGGAGCCTGAATTAGGTCAACTTTGTTAATATTATCAGAAAAATGTATAAGCCGGCTCTTGACCGACATGTTGTTGTTTTTTTTACGACTTTAAATAGCTGCTGAAAGCTATTTACTGCCCGTAGCATTTTAACATAACATTTTAACGTTTTCATTGTTCAACACTACCGTACCAGCAGTAGCTAACAGAACTGCAGACCTAAAATGTACGTACTGTACTGAAGCTGTACGGGACCATTTTTTTTATATGAAGTTTTTGCTGTACGGGAGCTGTACAGGCGTCTGCGTACAGGCCTTTAAGTTAAGTTGAGAGTAAACGCACACATTCCTTAAGTTAAGTTACGTTAAGTTAAGTTAAGTCAAGAGTAAATAGGCCTTTAGACTTAACATTGTACCAGCGATAATATATTCATAGAGAAGGAAACTTCTCTGCGTTTGGCAGTGCCATTAGAAAAACGGATTGCTACAGCGCTATACACTTTAGGATCATGTGCAGAGCATCGCACAGTGGGAAGAGTATTTGGTGTGTCAAAAGAATTTGTATGCCAAAACATCCTTGATTTCTGCCGGGAAGTTATTATCAGATTTGCTGATGACTATCTCCCGGAAAATTTCTTAACACTGGAGAAAATGGAAGATTGTGTAAAAGGGTTTAAAATTCAAACGTTGAATACCTTGGCTTTCCACGGTGCTTTATTGCGTTATTGTAAAAAAAATTTAAATGAATATCGCCCATAGATGGCTGCCACATTGAAGTGCGATCAAAGTCTGAGCATGCCGTGGACTACCGCAACTACAAGGATTGGTATTCCAACGTGCTATTCACCTTAGTAGACTACCGGTAAGATTATATTTATTTCGTATTTAAAATCTGAAATATTACAAGAATTGTTATAGTGTTATAGATTCGGGGGCATGCAATAACGCTAAAAAAAAGTGCAATAGCGCCTGCAGGCGTTATTGCATTTCTAAAAGTGCGATAACGCCTGATCGCGATGTGAAATAACACCTGCACCATGCGGAAAAAAATAATTCACCCGCTCTTTGACCGTACTGTATAGGTAAACCGTAGAATACGACTGTTTGTGCAACAAAAATTATGAAAGTAAACATAGTATTTATATGATTTGAAATTTAAATATATTACACATGTTCAATCGCTGAAATGGATATTACTTCTAGGTATATGCATAAAAAAGTAACATTATAAAAGCATATTCTTTCTACCTGTGTCATTTGCAGTGGTTGCATCTGTAGTTGTTGTCAGCTCTATATAGAAATTAATTCTACATTACAAATTCAATTATATAAAAAGACGTTGTTTGTACCCATTGCGTTCAAGAAGACTCCGCTTCTATAGAATAATCTTCGAATGTTTAATTTTAAAACACAACTTACCTGATCTTCTATTCCGTAAATTGTACATTCTGTTACGCTGCGCAAAAGTATTTTTTTTCACAGCCGGCATTGCTTAAAATTAATTTTCTGAAGTAAGTTTACACATGAGTTGAAAAAATCAAAACTGCTACCGTGGAGACGAACTTTCTTATAGTCAACACTATCGATAGTTTATTTCCCGATAGCTTATATGATTTTATATGATAGCCACTGCTGCCCTCGATAGTGCCAGCGATAGTATTGTCTGATAGTTCCATCGATTGTTTGCTGAGCTGAGCCGCATAGTGCAAGTGAAACAAATCCATATGCGCATGCTATCAGCTATCGAACTCGCTCACACTTATTGCTTACAACACTAATACTAATATACACAAGAAACACACATTTGAAAAAATCTAATTATGACCAAACTTCTTAATGAAATTTCACCACTTAAAGATTTTAATCATGACCGCATATGTATCAAACGAAAGGAAATCGAGTCTATTTTGTATTGAGAAAAAATAAAACAAATTCATCAGGGAGTTGTTCAGCAATTTGCAAATAAAAAATAAGTAATGATTTTTGCACTTGTTTTTTTGCCTTAAAAAGTTATAAATTTGGCAAAAGTATATAAAATTTGAATGTAGGAATGTTTGTCTAACTCATCTCAATTTATATTCCAAAACTCAAAGTAATTGATGAATTATTGAGATTGCTAGAGCAATTTAAAGTCTTCAAAATGATGCAAAAATATACATATTTTTGGTTTCAATTTTTCAATAGAAAATGTAATCAATGCATATATAAATATACATTTATTGAAAGTTTGAAGCCTTGGCTTTAAAATGAAATTAATTTGAGGAAAATTGATCCATTAGTTCATGAGCAATAATCGACTTTGTGAAACTCTCTTATTACAACAACAATTTTTTTGTGTTGAGACTTCATTCTCGAAAGGTAAGACGTATTCTACGTCAAAACGGATTGCTATAGCGCTATACACTTTAAGATCATCTGCAGAGTATCGCACAGCGGGAAGATTATTTGGTGAGTCGAAAGCATTTGTATGCCAAAGCCAGACCTGTTAAGTTGCCATTAGAATTACTAATCAAAATAGTCGTAGTGATTATATAGTTCGCTCGTGAAAAATGTATGATTATTAATGATTACGATTACAAATAATCAAAAATAATGGAAAATTACCATGAATTATTAATAATAATGGAAAATAATTGAAAATAATAAAAAACAATCGTTTTAATATTTAATTTAGCACTCATTAGCTCTTATAGTTTTTTAAACTGTTTCACATGCAATACTTACCAAATATTGTATTATATTGACAATGAATATATACAAAACTTCAGAAAATTCACAATGTTCAATTAAACAAAAAACACTTCAAACTCAACATATAAACGTTCCAATATATAAACGAAATGTGTTCAATTTACGCGTGTTGAGCTTGCAAATTCTCTCTCTTAAACATATGATCGCGCTTAACGTATCGCTTTGTCACAGATCGTAAAACAAAACACACCCCTCCTTGCAAAACTCAGCATACAACCATGACAAGCTGCGAATGCACTCAAAAACGTAACTCCAATAAGAAAGCTTTTGCATAAAGTGCGCGGGTGGTGTTATTAAATGTGATATTGAAATAATTTGTTTCTCTCAAAAAAGTCTCAAATAGTCGAAATAATGGAAAATAATAGAAAATATTAAAACGATTACTTTCCATTATTTTCAACGATTTTCCATTATATTTAATAATTCATGGTAATTTTTCATTATTTTTAATTATTTGTAATCGTAATCATTAAATAATTGTGTGAAACCGAAAATTATCGCAATTTAATCATTAATTAAACTTTTAAACAAAAATAATCTTATTAATAATAACTACAATTTATTATCATTACTTAACAGGTCTGGCCAAAGCCTCCTTGATATCTGCCGAAAAGTTATTATCAGACTTGCTGATGGCTAGCACCCGGCAAATTTCTTAACACAGGAGGAAATAGAAGATTGCGTAAAATGGTTTGAAGATCTTCTCTTTTACAGTGCTTTGGGGCAATGGGTAAGATATTTGAAAATGTTATTATAAAAAAAAATTAATGGAATATCGCCCATAGATGGCTGCCACATTGAAGTGCGACCAAAGTCTGAGCATGCCGTGGACTACCACAACAACAAGGACTGGTATTTCACCGTGCTATTCGCCTTAGTAGACTACCGGTAAGATTATATGTATTTCGTATTTAAAATCTGAAATATTACAAGAATTGTTTCTGTGAACTGTTATAGATTCACCTATATTAGCGTTGGCAGTCCTGGAAGATGCCATGATTCGAGAATCTTCGAAACTTCCAGCCTAAAAACGAAGCTAGTGAATACGGACTTGCTGCAAAATAATGCAAATGAGGTGAATGGCGTAGTGGTTCCAATGCATATTCTTGGAGATTCGACTTTTTAATTTTCAAGAAACGTGATGAGCCCCTACCCATTTTTCGTAGAAGCAACAGCACAGCAACGTGAACCTTTCGAGAGTCAGGCGTGTGGTGGAAAACGCGTTTGGCCATCTCAAGGCTTGCTTTCGGCGGATTGGGAAAGGATTGGACAATCAATTTGATATTAACAAAACTTCCCAAATATTTGCTTGCCCCTGAACATAACGGCTCTGTCATCAAGTTGTCATTACTGCTAGGCTCCTCTTCAATTAACCGCGAGAAGTCTTTAAGAATTGTATGTATTATATTAAAAAAATGCAATAGCTTTAATTCAATATATTACCTAGGCTATCGGCTATGGGATGGTAGCCCACAATGTTCGAAATGTTTAATGTACTGGCCACGCTTTCAAAATACTCTCACCAAGAAGGCGTGCCACCAGAAGGTCCCATCTTTGCAAATTCAGCCCTATAAATACATTTATGTAAATAAGTAATTAACATAAGTTAACCAAAATCCTGTCTTTTGTTAACTTGCCTATATCTTTTCATAAGGTTTTCCAGTTTATTTTTAATTTCCATGTGCGATGGTCCATAGTTTACAAACTTTGAGCTAGAGTCACCAAATTTGGTATGAATATAGCTGGTTGCATGCCCATCTGCATCAGAAAATCTTTAAGGCAGCGTAAACCCCAGCCGCACCCGCTACCCTTTGCAATCAGGCCTGTTTTTAACGGTTTTAATACTGGTATCGAGTATAACGCAGTCGGTTGCATCCGACTGCAACGTTTCCACTTGTTTTACATGAAGTTTTTGCTTTACGGGAGCTGTAAAGGCTTCTGCTACCAGGCCTTAACTTTTTAACTTATGCTAATTCATTTCAATACTTGACTTTGTAAACAGCGCTTAACGTTTTGCATGACAGTTTTGATCAATTGTTTAATTTTCACGTTAATCAACACTATTCGACTAAAGAACTTACCTTAAAAATCAGCAACCTGCAGGTTCAGAATCAAGTTGAGAGTAAACGCTAAAATTAGGAGCCATAAGGTAGATTGAGTCAGCTGATTCTTTAGTTAAGTTAAGTAAAGTTTAGTCAAGAGTAAACAGCCCTTAAGCTAGCCATAACAACAAGGCTGCAGTTAAGAAAATGGCATTGCCCAATTTGCGGCACCCATACCTAGCTCTTATGTGCAAGCGTTGTATGTTAAAGCTCGGTGTCTGTTGCTTAGAGGAATAACTGTAATGCTCTTTCGATCATTATTTTTTTTACATACAATGGTAAGGGCAGCGACCATTCAACGAGTTTGCTATCGATATCGTCAACGCAGAATTGGTGTTCACATTGGCACAAAAGTGCGTTATGCGTTAAGTGAACAGCAGCTGCTTTGTTTCGATTTCGTTGTTACAAAATAATGTAACACAGAATAATAATTTACAGAATAATGCAATTTTGACAAAATGCATGAATACTGCGGGGACGTCTGCAGCAAAATTTGATTTGTTGGGTGAACCAGTACGCCGTCGTGGCATTTGGACACTTGTGAGAAAAAATAGTGAGAAAAAAATAGTGCCAAAAATCTTTTATTAACATTTTACTGTTTTCCTTAAAATATCCCAATACGTTCAAAATAATTCGGACGCATTTTTTAAGGAGAGCTTCCGTTTAGAGAGGGAAGCATTTGATATCCTGGTTGGTCGTCTCACTGGTCTGAGAAAGAAGGATTCTCTTTGCGTTTGGCAGTGCCATTAGAAAAATTTTCAGCCTGTGTTAGATCACACGGGCGTATAGGTAAACCGTAGAATACGACTGTTTGTGCAACAAAAATTATGAAAGTAAACTTAGTATTTATATGATTTGAAATTTAAATATATTAAACATTTTCAATCGCTGAAATGGATATTACTTCTAGGTATATGTATAAAAAAGTAACATTATAAAAGCATATTCTTTCTACCTGTGTCATTTGCAGTTGTTGCATCTGTAGTTGTTGTCAGCTCTATATAGAAACTAATTCTACAGTACAAATTCAATTATATAAAAAGACGTTGTTTGTACCAATTGCGTTCAAGAAGACTCCGCTTCTATAGAATAATCTTCGAATGTTTAATTTTAAAACACAACTTACCTGATCTTCTATTCCGTAAATTGTACATTCTATTACGCTGCGCAAAAGTATTTTTTTTTCACAGCCGGCATCGCTTAAAATTAATTTTCTGAAGTAAGTTTACACATGAGTTGAAAAAATCAAAACTGCTACCGTGGAGACGAACTTTCTTATAGTCAACACTATCGATAGTTTATTTCCCGATAGCTTATATGATTTTATATGATAGCCACTGCTGCCCTCGATAGTGCCAGCGATAGTATTGTCTGATAGTTCCATCGATTGTTTGCTGAGCTGAGCCGCATAGTGCAAGTGAAACAAATCCATGTGCGTCAAGTTAGCAACGACTATCGCCAGCAACGAATATCGGATGTTTACTCACGAGTTGGGACCACCGATTAATTTCATGTTTTAGACGTTTTTCAGCATGGAATCAAATAAAAATTGATGCAGAAATGTTAAAAAATGAATTATTTATTGTTTTCATGCCCCGTTTGGCATATTTCAGCTATTAAAATGGGTAAAACAAGTGATTAAAAAATCGCAAATCCAGCATATCTTAAATATCTCAACTCAGAGAGGATGGCCCCGAATATGATATATATACGTTAAAGCCTACAATTTCACCTATTTAGTAAAAAAAAATTAACAAAATTAATCAGCCAGTTTTTAAGTAATTTGTGAAAGAGTGCAGCTACCTCGGTACCTGCCCCATACAAAATGACAGCCAAAATACATGCATGGTTCTCAAGCCTTAATAACTTTTCTCACAAGACATGGCCCCGAATGAGGCATATACCAAATTAAAGCTACATGCATGGAGAAGCTATAACAGTTAAATTTAGAAAAATCAATCAGCCAGTTTTTGAGAAATTTAATTAAATGTTAAGTAACCTCAAAAAGTTCATGCAAAAGGCCTATCGAACTTGTAGTTCCTGCATGAACTGAACTATTGCGTAACAGAAAGCTGGCTGCTATAACGCTAACTACAGCTGACTGTCACGAAGACTGCCATATTGACCAAAAAATTTCCTTAAAACTAACTTTCTCCCATTAAAATAACTAAATATTGCATATAGTTATGCATAAATGTCATAATTTTGACATTCTTTAGCCATTAATCAAGCATTCCCTATGTAAATAGCATTATGTACATTTTGACTTTTCAGCCAAAGCAACATATGTGCATATATGCAACTAGGTGGCACTTTTTTAATCGAAAACTAAAATCGTTGCTAACTATTATTATTTTTTCTAGAACATGGCCCCAGTTGCACGGTAGTTGGGGAAATAGGCCCTATTTTTCCCATTCTTTTGCCGTTTAAATCATGAAAATTAATCAGCACGTTATTGAGAAAATCGCATTTATGTGTTTTTCTCATTTTATATTGTGAAACATGCATATATACGTCGCTATACGCGCCATTGCAAACAAGAGCTACCATACTAACATAAATTTTCTAATTATTGACTTTTATCAATTAAAATTACTTAATACTAACTAAAGTGATGCATAATTGTTATTACTTAATCATTCTTCAGCTATTTATCATGAATTCTCTATGTAAATAGCATTATGTACATTTTGACTTTTCAGCCAAAGCAACATATGTACATATATGCAACTAGGTGGCACTTTTTTAATCGAAAACTAAAATCGTTGCTAACTATTATTATTTTTTCTAGAACATGGCCCCAGTTGCACGGTAGTTGGGGAAATAGGCCCTATTTTTCCCATTCTTTTGCCGTTTAAATCATGAAAATTAATCAGCACGTTATTGAGAAAATCGCATTTATGTGTTTTTCTCATTTTATATTGTGAAACATGCATATATACGTCGCTATACGCGCCATTGCAAACAAGAGCTACCATACTAACAAAAATTTTCTAATTATTGACTTTTATCAATTAAAATTACTTAATACTAACTAAAGTGATGCATAATTGTTATTACTTAATCATTCTTCAGCTATTTATCATGAATTCTCTATGTAAATAGCATTATGTACATTTTGACTTTTCAGCCAAAGCAACATATGTACATATATGCAACTAGGTGGCACTTTTTTAATCGAAAACTAAAATCGTTGCTAACTATTATTATTTTTTCTAGAACATGGCCCCAGTTGCACGGTAGTTGGGGAAATAGGCCCTATTTTTCCCATTCTTTTGCCGTTTAAATCATGAAAATTAATCAGCACGTTATTGAGAAAATCGCATTTATGTGTTTTTCTCATTTTATATTGTGAAACATGCATATATACGTCGCTATACGCGCCATTGCAAACAAGAGCTACCATACTAACAAAAATTTTCTAATTATTGACTTTTATCAATTAAAATTACTTAATACTAACTAAAGTGATGCATAATTGTTATTACTTAATCATTCTTCAGCTATTTATCATGAATTCTCTATGTAAATAGCATTATGTACATTTTGACTTTTCAGCCAAAGCAACATATGTACATATATGCAACTAGGTGGCACTTTTTTAATCGAAAACAAAAATCGTTGCTAACTATTATTATTTTTTCTAGAACATGGCCCCAGTTGCACGGTAGTTGGGGAAATAGGCCCTATTTTTCCCATTCTTTTGCCGTTTAAATCATGAAAATTAATCAGCACGTTATTGAGAAAATCGCATTTATGTGTTTTTCTCATTTTATATTGTGAAACATGCATATATACGTCGCTATACGCGCCATTGCAAACAAGAGCTACCATACTAACAAAAATTTTCTAATTATTGACTTTTATCAATTAAAATTACTTAATACTAACTAAAGTGATGCATAATTGTTATTACTTAAACATTCTTCAGCTATTTATCATGAATTCTCTATGTAAATAGCATTATGTACATTTTGACTTTTCAGCCAAAGCAACATATGTACATATATGCAACTAGGTGGCACTTTTTAATCGAAAAACTAAAATCGTTGCTAACTATTATTATTTTTTCTAGAACATGGCCCCAGTTGCACGGTAGTTGGGGAAATAGGCCCTATTTTTCCCATTCTTTTGCCGTTTAAATCATGAAAATTAATCAGCACGTTATTGAGAAAATCGCATTTATGTGTTTTTCTCATTTTATATTTTTTATGAAGACAAGTTGGCAGCCTTATGTGTGTATATTTCCTTGGAATAACGGATCTTTACTCATGTTATCATTCTGCTGCTATTGCACGAGCTGCAACAAAGGAAATTTATTGTTAAACTTATTCATTAAATTAAACATAAAATGGCTCCAGGAGTTTCATATAGGTAGGTCAACGAAATATTTGCATATCGAAATACGTTGAGAACACCATAGGTATTGAATATTAATATGTAGTCATGCATATATTTATTTTGCTTTTTTCCTTCGTTTTGCAGAAATCAACCCAAGGGATTTAAGGAAGCCATAGAGGATGCCATAGCTCTGAACATTATATCGCCATTTGAAGATCTAAAAGAGCCTGATTTTGAATCTATAATTATTATTGTTAACAATAAGCTTATAGAGCAAAATTGGGCAGGCTATCAAATGACAAATAATGTTCAGAACAGAAAAATCATCAAAAAAAGTTTCAAGCGAGTAAGTATACATTTTTATACTCGATACCGAAGGTAAAGAGTATATTGGGTTTGTGCAATGTCCGTCATGGTGTCTGTCCGTCTGTCCGTCTGTCCGTCCGTATGTATGCAAGTTTTTTCCACACCCTTCAAGCTAGAGACTTGAAACTTTCCAATTATCTTTATCTATGGTATAGTAAATTAAAGTGTCAAGATGGGGGTTCTACGATAACTGGGGGGCTGGCAAATCGATAACTCAAAACCGATAAATCCACATATTTCGCACATCCTTACAGCTAGAACTACCAAATTTGGTAAGAAGATAGCTACTAGCAACCCCCAAAAAACGGTATCAAAAATTTTGGAGCCACGCCCATTCCGCCCCAGCCCCCCGCAATTTGAAATCAGAAAAGCCTATATCTCCCACAGTTTTTGAGCTAGAGCCACCAAATTTGGTACCAAGATGGGTGATGATGACCCCCTAAAAACTGCATCAAAAGTTTGGATGCCACGCCCACCAATACTGCCCTAGCCGCCCCCATCCACCCCAACGCTTCGTCAAAAACGGGAATGCGTGTATCTTTCAGAGAATCTTTAAGGAAGCATACACCCCTGCCGCATCCGTACCCCATTGCAATCAGGCCTCTTTTTAACGGTTTTAATAGTGGTATCGAGTATGCCGCAGTCGGTTGCGTCCGACTGCAACGTTTCCACTTGTTTATGTATGTAAAATATGCACTTACTATTATAAATTAATTTTTCTTCTTTAGATTCGTGAGAAACGCTTGCAAGAAGAGATTCAGGACAGTGTGGAGGATAAATCTGAAAGCTGCAAATCTCTGAGTAAGTTAGATAATGTGAATTTAGAAAATAACAATATTAGTGATATATCTGGCATAGATACTAATATTATTTCTAGTTCTAAACTTAACAATGATGCTAGTAATATAATTAGTGATATGTCAAACATATGCACTAGTTTTATTTCTGCATCATGCTTAGTCAATAATAATAGTAATGTTATTAGTGATATGTCTAACATATGCACTAATGACAATAAAATTATTGACGCTAGCTATGTTGAAGGGACATTAAAATGCTTGAGGAAAAAATACACATATAACGATAGCTTAAACAGGTCCGTTGAATTAATTGCTAATTTGAAAAGTAGCCAAGCAACATTTGCAAATTGCAAAAACTTTGACACTGAAATGACTATTCGGGAATTTAAAATAACTTTTAATGAATTATGTGCCATTTTTTCCAAAAGATCAAGCATTGAACACATTCTTCGAGAAGCATACACTTCTCATAACAATGCATGTGTGCTATATTTCAAAAATGTAAGACTTAATAAAAAGTCTTTTGTCGCATATGGGTACTGTAAGCATCCATCATGCAATTACATTTTGTTTCGTGGGTCATATGATGGGCTTGTGAGTGTATACACAAGCAGCCCACATATTACGCATACAATTGGGTTTAAAAAGTCAACGCAGTGCAGGTCTATTAACAGATTTATTGAAAAGGCTGCTATCAGAAACAGCACTGCGTTTGAATATAGATCCAAAAAAATGAATAATCTTAATATGTCTCGAGCTAGAATTGGTAATGACCAAATTACCAATGAGAAACTACCCTATTATAGAAATTTAATATCGGAGGAAAATCAAAAATTTGATTTTGATAAAGATTCCTTTAAGGATGCCTACGATATGATTTCAAATGGGTTTTCTCATTTTATTCAGTTTCTTTCCACGAGACTGGAAGTTTTCTTATGGGACAAAGAGCATATTAATATGCTTCTTACCCATATTAAACCGCATACTCTACATATTGATGCTACTGGAAATGTTGTGAAACCAATGAACTTTGAAAGTAAGCGTATATTTTTGTATTCATTGGTTGCTCATGTTCCAGAGCATAAAATCGTTTTTCCTGTCGCGCATGCAATCCTCTCTAATCATACATCGTATGATATAGGAAGATTTTTGTATGATCTGCGGGATTTTTGCCAAAAAAATAAATTTAAATGGCCTCTTTGCAAAAGAATTATAACAGATGTTAGTTTTGCAATAATCGGGGCCATTTTAAAAGAGTATAACAACATAGATCTTGCGACATATAACGAAATTTGTTATAATTTCGTATATGACAAAAGTAGCACTTTGCCCAAAGTCTGTGTTCAATTTTGTACAAGCCACTACTCCAAAATTATGTGCCGTAACATAGACGAAGTTGTTGGCTTAAACAATATTGAACTTAGAACGTTTTTAAGAAACGCTATGGGTTGTGCTTACTCAATTAATAAAGCTAGGGATTTAGAAGATTGGTTCAAATTTATTGCAATCATTCTCCTTTCTCCAACTATTAATAAAAATGTGGATGATGCCATAAATTATTTCACTTATTATTCCGAGCAGCCATCCACATTTGACCTAATTGATGGCATACAATTGGCAGAGAAAAACAATGTTATTAAAGATCAGACATTAAAGTCCATTGCCGAAAAAAGTCCATTTAGACAGAAATTTCAAAAAATACTATCAGAAGTAGAGCAACTTGTTTTACAAGATAGTGGAAGTTTCTGCAGAACGAATAATTATTTATGTCCAGAAATGCTGGACTTAATAGTTAATAAGTATATTGTATACGCGCCATTTTGGACCAATATAATTGGAACTTTTATTGATAAAACCAATAAAAGGCCCAGTAATGGTCCAATTGAATCGTTTTTCAGAACACTTAAATATAGTGTTATAAAAACGAATAACAAAAATGGCTTAAAGCTAGGACGATTTATTCGCAAGTTGAATGAATTTTCAAAGTCGACTGGTAGACAAGTTGAACTTGCAAAACCAGAGGTTCTGCAACCATTAAGTGATATAGTTGTCAGACCACGTAGAAACAATTATAAATTGAAATCTACAAAAGGCTTTGACGAAATGTCCTCCAAGCGAAAGCTTTCCAAGCACAAAGAAAGCTGGAAAAAATCACTTAATAAAAGATTAAAAGTAGGAATGTTTAAAAGTGATTTCTCTGGTTTATTAAAAATCCAAAAAAATCATGAGGCGTCAATATGCCATGACCATTCCCACACATCAAAAAATACCAAAAATGCTTTTAAAATGGAATTCAAATACAAAAATTATTTGTCCACCTTAAAAAAGCATAGTAATCTAAACATTAATGCAGAGCTTTACATTTTAAGTTGTGAATTATTGTTTTCATGTGTACATGCCGACACCAATTCACGTGGCTTCATGTATTACATTACATTAAAAGATTTATTTTCAATAAACGGCTGCAATTGGCTAACAAACTTTATCGTTGACGTTTGCCTTACAGCTATTTTGTACGAAAGTGGTGATGAGTCTTTTATAAACTTGCCTTGTCAGTTAGATGATTTTTGCTTCAACAATGAGAGTGTTATTCAAAATGGTTTACAAAGTAATACCAATTTAATAATACCTCATTGCTATAAAAGTCACTTCTATATTTTATTTATTAATCACACAAAACACGAGATTGTCTTTTTAGACCCATTTGGAAAATCAAAAAGTGTTCGTGTTTTTGAAAATTATTATTCGAACATGTTGAAGCGTTTAAAGCCAGAGGAATATTATTCAGTGGCTTCAATTCAACATGAAAAGCAATTGGACGGTTACAATTGTGGCATATTAATTTTACAATATGCCGAACTATATGTTTCAAACGTTGCGCTTACAAATGTAAAGTCTTGTGACTTATACAGAAGCGAAATGTTTGATAAGATTCTCCAATTTGGGGATTCTATAGAGGATTTATGTCTTCACTGTGCATTTAAGACTAAATCACCATCAGAATCCAGATGCTCCAATTGTGATCGTTTTATATGTGATAAATGTATCAAAAAAGTGTATAAAACAAAATTAGAAAATATTTTTTGCAAAATATGTGAGCTTAGCTTACGTACAATTTGCTAAGACACTAACTTGTTATTTTATATGTATATTTAGTGTATATCTTTATATACCTTAATATTAAATATATTAAAATTTGTTTTGTGGAGTAGGCCTACTGGGGAAACCACACTAAAAAAAACGCGCTGCTAACTCTACCTCAATGGTGGTGCGGAAAAGAGTTAAAATGTTTAATTAAAAAATAAGTTGTATTTGTAGCTATTTACTGTACTTTAACACATATTAAGGCGACTTCACGTGCCTGGCTACATAATTGTTTTTAATTTGCGTCGCTTTTTTAGCTGGCGGATTGCGTTTGAATTGCAAGGCATTACTGCCTGAGGAGCGACTTAGGGACTTTGCACACGTTGCGTTGATAGGCAGCGATATTGCCGAACGCGTAGCTATTTTAAACCATCAGCGTGCTTGAAGAAGATGGACACCTTGTGCGGCCGTCTCAAACAGGATCTTGTGCGTCCGAATAGTGTGTTGCCAAACATCAATTCGCAGGGCATTGCTTGGGCCGTCAAGGCAGCTTAGAAACCAGCCGTGCACATGCCGCTGTGCAACTGAAATTAAGAATATTAAGCAGCAGTTAGCCAATTTGCGAAATGAAATGGCGCAGCTAAAAACTTCAATGAAGCAGCAACGCCTTCGTGAAACGCAAGAAAAACGCCCAGGTCCACAACCAATGCAGCTGGAAAGCGCTAAAAATAACGATAATGAAGATATATAAGATTAATAATAATGTTATGTTTAATTAAATTTTATTTTTATATTACTATTATTTTGAATGAAATTTTTATTTTTATTATTATTTATAAATAAAGAAACATAAATTTCAATGAACGACTATTCTTTTTGTTAGCATAAAAAAATTAAATAAATTAGTTATTATTATTTCAGTGTGGAGTAACTGATTAGAAAATATATGGAATAATATGGTATATATCCCTCAATTCAAGAAAATGGCAGCTCTTGTTTGCGATGGCGCGTCTAGCGATGTATATATGGATGTTTCACATAAAATGAGAAAAAAATCACATAAATGCCCTTTTCTCAAAAACTGAATGGTCAATTTTTATGATTAAAACAGCAAAAGAATGGGAAAAATAGGGCCTTTATCCTTAACTACCGTGCAACTTGGGCCATTATCTTGGAAAAAAGATAAAAGTTAGCAACGATTTTAGTTTTTGAGCAAAAAAGTGCCACCTAGTTGCATATATGTACATATGTTGCTTTGGCTGAAAAGTCAAAATGTACATAATGCTATTTACATAGAGAATTCATGATAAATAGCTAAAGAATGTTTATGTAATAACAATTATGCATCGCTATAGTTAGTATTAAGTAATTTAATTGATAAAAGTCAATAATTAGAAAATTTATGTTAGTATGGTAGCTCTTGTTTGCAATGGCGCGTATAGCGACGTATATATGCATGTTTCACAATATAAAATGAGAAAAACACATAAATGCGATTTTCTCAATAACGTGCTGATTAATTTTCATGATTTAAACGGCAAAAGAATGGGAAAAATAGGGCCTATTTCCCCAACTACCGTGCAACTGGGGCCATGTTCTAGAAAAAATAATAATAGTTAGCAACGATTTTAGTTTTCGATTAAAAAAGTGCCACCTAGTTGCATATATGTACATATGTTGCTTTGGCTGAAAAGTCAAAATGTACATAATGCTATTTACATAGAGAATTCATGATAAATAGCTGAAGAATGATTAAGTAATAACAATTATGCATCACTTTAGTTAGTATTAAGTAATTTTAATTGATAAAAGTCAATAATTAGAAAATTTTTGTTAGTATGGTAGCTCTTGTTTGCAATGGCGCGTATAGCGACGTATATATGCATGTTTCACAATATAAAATGAGAAAAACACATAAATGCGATTTTCTCAATAACGTGCTGATTAATTTTCATGATTTAAACGGCAAAAGAATGGGAAAAATAGGGCCTATTTCCCCAACTACCGTGCAACTGGGGCCATGTTCTAGAAAAAATAATAATAGTTAGCAACGATTTTTGTTTTTCGATTAAAAAAGTGCCACCTAGTTGCATATATGCACATATGTTGCTTTGGCTGAAAAGTCAAAATGTACATAATGCTATTTACATAGGGAATGCTTGATTAATGGCTAAAGAATGTCAAAATTATGACATTTATGCATAACTATATGCAATATTTAGTTATTTTAATGGGAGAAAGTTAGTTTTAAGGAAATTTTTTGGTCAATATGGCAGTCTTCGTGACAGTCAGCTGTAGTTAGCGTTATAGCAGCCAGCTTTCTGTTACGCAATAGTTCAGTTCATGCAGGAACTACAAGTTCGATAGGCCTTTTGCATGAACTTTTTGAGGTTACTTAACATTTAATTAAATTTCTCAAAAACTGGCTGATTGATTTTTCTAAATTTAACTGTTATAGCTTCTCCATGCATGTAGCTTTAATTTGGTATATGCCTCATTCGGGGCCATGTCTTGTGAGAAAAGTTATTAAGGCTTGAGAACCATGCATGTATTTTGGCTGTCATTTTGTATGGGGCAGGTACCGAGGTAGCTGCACTCTTTCACAAATTACTTAAAAACTGGCTGATTAATTTTGTTAATTTTTTTTTTATTAAATAGGTGAAATTGTAGGCTTTAAACGTATATATATCATATTCGGGGCCATCCTCTCTGAGTTGAGATATTTAAGATATGCTGGATTTGCGATTTTTTAATCACTTGTTTTACCCATTTTAATAGCTGAAATATGCCAAACGGGGCATGAAAACAATAAATAATTCATTTTTTAACATTTCTGCATCAATTTTTATTGGATTCCATGCTGAAAAACTTATAAAAACACTAAAGTTCATTGGTGGTTCCGACTCATGAACCAAGTTCCGATATTCGTTGCTGGCGGAACCGTTGCTAACTTGACGCACATAACAAATCCATATGCACATGCTATCAGCTATCGCAAACGCTCACACTTATTGCTTACAACACTATACTAATATACACAAGAAACACACATTTGAAAAAATCTAATTATGACCAAACTTCTTAATGAAATTTCACCACTTAAAAGATTTTAATCATGACCGCATATGTATCAAACGAAAGGAAATCGAGTCTATTTTGTATTGAGAAAAAATAAAACAAATTCAGCAGGGAGTTTTTCAGCAATTTGCAAATAAAAAAAAGTAATGATTTTTGCACTTGTTTTTTGCCTTAAAAAGTTATAAATTTGACAAAAGTATATAAAATTTGAATGTAGGAATGTTTGTCTAACTCATCTCAATTTATATTCCAAAACTCAAAGTAATTGATGAATTATTGAGATTGCTAGAGCAATTTAAAGTCTTCAAAATGATGCAAAAATATACATATTTTTGGTTTCAATTTTTCAATAGAAAATGTAATCAATGCATATATAAATATACATTTATTGAAAGTTTGAAGCCTTGGCTTTAAAATGAAATTAATTTGAGGAAAATTGATCCATTAGTTCATGAGCAATAATCGACTTTGTGAAACTCTCTTATTACAACAACAATTTTTTTGTGTTGAGACTTCATTCTCGAAAGGTAAGACGTATTCTACGTCAAAACGGATTGCTATAGCGCTATACACTTTAAGATCATCTGCAGAGTATCGCACAGCGGGAAGATTATTTGGTGAGTCGAAAGCATTTGTATGCCAAAGCCAGACCTGTTAAGTTGCCATTAGAATTACTAATCAAAATAGTCGTAGTGATTATATAGTTCGCTCGTGAAAAATGTATGATTATTTAATGATTACGATTACAAATAATCAAAAATAATGGAAAATTACCATGAATTATTAATAATAATGGAAAATAATTGAAAATAATAAAAAACAATCGTTTTAATATTTAATTTAGCACTCATTTAGCTCTTATAGTTTTTTAAACTGTTTCACATGCAATACTTACCAAATATTGTATTATATTGACAATGAATATATACAAAACTTCAGAAAATTCACAATGTTCAATTAAACAAAAAACACTTCAAACTCAACATATAAACGTTCCAATATATAAAACGAAATGTGTTCAATTTACGCGTGTTGAGCTTGCAAATTCTCTCTCTTAAACATATGATCGCGCTTAACGTATCGCTTTGTCACAGATCGTAAAACAAAACACACCCCTCCTTGCAAAACTCAGCATACAACCATGACAAGCTGCGAATGCACTCAAAAACGTAACTCCAATAAGAAAGCTTTTGCATAAAGTGCGCGGGTGGTGTTATTAAATGTGATATTGAAATAATTTGTTTCTCTCAAAAAAGTCTCAAATTGTCGAAATAATGGAAAATAATAGAAAATATTAAAACGATTACTTTCCATTATTTTCAACGATTTTCCATTATATTTAATAATTCATGGTAATTTTTCATTATTTTTAATTATTTGTAATCGTAATCATTAAATAATTGTGTGAAACCGAAAATTATCGCAATTTAATCATTAATTAAACTTTTAAACAAAAATAATCTTATTAATAATAACTACAATTTATTATCATTACTTAACAGGTCTGGCCAAAGCCTCCTTGATATCTGCCGAAAAGTTATTATCAGACTTGCTGATGGCTAGCACCCGGCAAATTTCTTAACACAGGAGGAAATAGAAGATTGCGTAAAATGGTTTGAAGATCTTCTCTTTTACAGTGCTTTGGGGCAATGGGTAAGATATTTGAAAATGTTATTATAAAAAAAAAATTAATGGAATATCGCCCATAGATGGCTGCCACATTGAAGTGCGACCAAAGTCTGAGCATGCCGTGGACTACCACAACAACAAGGACTGGTATTTCACCGTGCTATTCGCCTTAGTAGACTACCGGTAAGATTATATGTATTTCGTATTTAAAATCTGAAATATTACAAGAATTGTTTCTGTGAACTGTTATAGATTCACCTATATTAGCGTTGGCAGTCCTGGAAGATGCCATGATTCGAGAATCTTCGAAACTTCCAGCCTAAAAACGAAGCTAGTGAATACGGACTTGCTGCAAAATAATGCAAATGAGGTGAATGGCGTAGTGGTTCCAATGCATATTCTTGGAGATTCGACTTTTTAATTTTCAAGAAACGTGATGAGCCCCTACCCATTTTTCGTAGAAGCAACAGCACAGCAACGTGAACCTTTCGAGAGTCAGGCGTGTGGTGGAAAACGCGTTTGGCCATCTCAAGGCTTGCTTTCGGCGGATTGGGAAAGGATTGGACAATCAATTTGATATTAACAAAACTTCCCAAATATTTGCTTGCCCCTGAACATAACGGCTCTGTCATCAAGTTGTCATTACTGCTAGGCTCCTCTTCAATTAACCGCGAGAAGTCTTTAAGAATTGTATGTATTATATTAAAAAAATGCAATAGCTTTAATTCAATATATTACCTAGGCTATCGGCTATGGGATGGTAGCCCACAATGTTCGAAATGTTTAATGTACTGGCCACGCTTTCAAAATACTCTCACCAAGAAGGCGTGCCACCAGAAGGTCCCATCTTTGCAAATTCAGCCCTATAAATACATTTATGTAAATAAGTAATTAACATAAGTTAACCAAAATCCTGTCTTTTGTTAACTTGCCTATATCTTTCATAAGGTTTTCCAGTTTATTTTTAATTTCCATGTGCGATGGTCCATAGTTTACAAACTTTGAGCTAGAGTCACCAAATTTGGTATGAATATAGCTGGTTGCATGCCCATCTGCATCAGAAAATCTTTAAGGCAGCGTAAACCCCAGCCGCACCCGCTACCCTTTGCAATCAGGCCTGTTTTTAACGGTTTTAATACTGGTATCGAGTATAACGCAGTCGGTTGCATCCGACTGCAACGTTTCCACTTGTTTTACATGAAGTTTTTGCTTTACGGGAGCTGTAAAGGCTTCTGCTACCAGGCCTTAACTTTTTAACTTATGCTAATTCATTTCAATACTTGACTTTGTAAACAGCGCTTAACGTTTTGCATGACAGTTTTTGATCAATTGTTTAATTTTCACGTTAATCAACACTATTCGACTAAAGAACTTACCTTAAAAATCAGCAACCTGCAGGTTCAGAATCAAGTTGAGAGTAAACGCTAAAATTAGGAGCCATAAGGTAGATTGAGTCAGCTGATTCTTTAGTTAAGTTAAGTAAAGTTTAGTCAAGAGTAAACAGCCCTTAAGCTAGCCATAACAACAAGGCTGCAGTTAAGAAAATGGCATTGCCCAATTTGCGGCACCCATACCTAGCTCTTATGTGCAAGCGTTGTATGTTAAAGCTCGGTGTCTGTTGCTTAGAGGAATAACTGTAATGCTCTTTCGATCATTATTTTTTTTACATACAATGGTAAGGGCAGCGACCATTCAACGAGTTTGCTATCGATATCGTCAACGCAGAATTGGTGTTCACATTGGCACAAAAGTGCGTTATGCGTTAAGTGAACAGCAGCTGCTTTGTTTCGATTTCGTTGTTACAAAATAATGTAACACAGAATAATAATTTACAGAATAATGCAATTTTGACAAAATGCATGAATACTGCGGGGACGTCTGCAGCAAAATTTGATTTGTTGGGTGAACCAGTACGCCGTCGTGGCATTTGGACACTTGTGAGAAAAAATAGTGAGAAAAAAATAGTGCCAAAAATCTTTTATTAACATTTTACTGTTTTCCTTAAAATATCCCAATACGTTCAAAATAATTCGGACGCATTTTTTAAGGAGAGCTTCCGTTTAGAGAGGGAAGCATTTGATATCCTGGTTGGTCGTCTCACTGGTCTGAGAAAGAAGGATTCTCTTTGCGTTTGGCAGTGCCATTAGAAAAATTTTCAGCCTGTGTTAGATCACACGGGCGTATAGGTAAACCGTAGAATACGACTGTTTGTGCAACAAAAATTATGAAAGTAAACTTAGTATTTATATGATTTGAAATTTAAATATATTAAACATTTTCAATCGCTGAAATGGATATTACTTCTAGGTATATGTATAAAAAAGTAACATTATAAAAGCATATTCTTTCTACCTGTGTCATTTGCAGTTGTTGCATCTGTAGTTGTTGTCAGCTCTATATAGAAACTAATTCTACAGTACAAATTCAATTATATAAAAAGACGTTGTTTGTACCAATTGCGTTCAAGAAGACTCCGCTTCTATAGAATAATCTTCGAATGTTTAATTTTAAAACACAACTTACCTGATCTTCTATTCCGTAAATTGTACATTCTATTACGCTGCGCAAAAGTATTTTTTTTTCACAGCCGGCATCGCTTAAATTAATTTTCTGAAGTAAGTTTACACATGAGTTGAAAAAATCAAAACTGCTACCGTGGAGACGAACTTTCTTATAGTCAACACTATCGATAGTTTATTTCCCGATAGCTTATATGATTTTATATGATAGCCACTGCCCTCGATAGTGCCAGCGATAGTATTGTCTGATAGTTCCATCGATTGTTTGCTGAGCTGAGCCGCATAGTGCAAGTGAAACAAATCCATATGCGCATGCTATCAGCTATCGAACTCGCTCACACTTATTGCTTACAACACTAATACTAATATACACAAGAAACACACATTTGAAAAAATCTAATTATGACCAAACTTCTTAATGAAATTTCACCACTTAAAAGATTTTAATCATGACCGCATATGTATCAAACGAAAGGAAATCGAGTCTATTTTGTATTGAGAAAAAATAAAACAAATTCATCAGGGAGTTGTTCAGCAATTTGCAAATAAAAAATAAGTAATGATTTTTGCACTTGTTTTTTTGCCTTAAAAAGTTATAAATTTGGCAAAAGTATATAAAATTTGAATGTAGGAATGTTTGTCTAACTCATCTCAATTTATATTCCAAAACTCAAAGTAATTGATGAATTATTGAGATTGCTAGAGCAATTTAAAGTCTTCAAAATGATGCAAAAATATAGATATTTTTGGTTTCAATTTTTCAATAGAAAATGTAATCAATGCATATATAAATATACATTTATTGAAAGTTTTGAAGCCTTGGCTTTAAAATGAAATTAATTTGAGGAAAATTGATCCATTAGTTCATGAGCAATAATCGACTTTGTGAAACTCTCTTATTACAACAACAATTTTTTTGTGTTGAGACTTCATTCTCGAAAGGTAAGACGTATTCTACGTCAAAACGGATTGCTACAGCGCTATACACTTTAAGATCATCTGCAGAGTATCGCACAGCGGGAAGATTATTTGGTGAGTCGAAAGCATTTGTATGCCAAAGCCAGACCTGTTAAGTTGCCATTAGAATTACTAATCAAAATAGTCGTAGTGATTATATAGTTCGCTCGTGAAAAATGTATGATTATTTAATGATTACGATTACAAATAATCAAAAATAATGGAAAATTACCATGAATTATTAATAATAATGGAAAATAATTGAAATAATAAAAAACAATCGTTTTAATATTTAATTTAGCACTCATTTAGCTCTTATAGTTTTTTAAACTGTTTCACATGCAATACTTACCAAATATTGTATTATATTGACAATGAATATATACAAAACTTCAGAAAATTCACAATGTTCAATTAAACAAAAAACACTTCAAACTCAACATATAAACGTTCCAATATATAAAACGAAATGTGTTCAATTTACGCGTGTTGAGCTTGCAAATTCTCTCTCTTAAACATATGATCGCGCTTAACGTATCGCTTTGTCACAGATCGTAAAACAAAACACACCCCTCCTTGCAAAACTCAGCATACAACCATGACAAGCTGCGAATGCACTCAAAAACGTAACTCCAATAAGAAAGCTTTTGCATAAAGTGCGCGGGTGGTGTTATTAAATGTGATATTGAAATAATTTGTTTCTCTCAAAAAAGTCTCAAATAGTCGAAATAATGGAAAATAATAGAAAATATTAAAACGATTACTTTCCATTATTTTCAACGATTTTCCATTATATTTAATAATTCATGGTAATTTTTCATTATTTTTGATTATTTGTAATCGTAATCATTAAATAATTGTGTGAAACCGAAAATTATCGCAATTTAATCATTAATTAAACTTTTAAACAAAAATAATCTAATTAATAATAACTACAATTTATTATCATTACTTAACAGGTCTGGCCAAAGCCTCCTTGATATCTGCCGAAAAGTTATTATCAGACTTGCTGATGGCTAGCACCCGGCAAATTTCTTAACACAGGAGGAAATAGAAGATTGCGTAAAATGGTTTGAAGATCTTCTCTTTTACAGTGCTTTGGGGCAATGGGTAAGATATTTGAAAATGTTATTATAAAAAAAAATTAATGGAATATCGCCCATAGATGGCTGCCACATTGAAGTGCGACCAAAGTCTGAGCATGCCGTGGACTACCACAACAACAAGGACTGGTATTTCACCGTGCTATTCGCCTTAGTAGACTACCGGTAAGATTATATGTATTTCGTATTTAAAATCTGAAATATTACAAGAATTGTTTCTGTGAACTGTTATAGATTCACCTATATTAGCGTTGGCAGTCCTGGAAGATGCCATGATTCGAGAATCTTCGAAACTTCCAGCCTAAAAACGAAGCTAGTGAATACGGACTTGCTGCAAAATAATGCAAATGAGGTGAATGGCGTAGTGGTTCCAATGCATATTCTTGGAGATTCGACTTTTTAATTTTCAAGAAACGTGATGAGCCCCTACCCATTTTTCGTAGAAGCAACAGCACAGCAACGTGAACCTTTCGAGAGTCAGGCGTGTGGTGGAAAACGCGTTTGGCCATCTCAAGGCTCGCTTTCGGCGGATTGGGAAAGGATTGGACAATCAATTTGATATTAACAAAACTTCCCAAATATTTGCTTGCCCCTGAACATAACGGCTCTGTCATCAAGTTGTCATTACTGCTAGGCTCCTCTTCAATTAACCGCGAGAAGTCTGTAAGAATTGTATGTATTATATTAAAAAAATGCAATAGCTTTAATTCAATATATTACCTAGGCTATCGGCTATGGGATGGTAGCCCACAATGTTCGAAATGTTTAATGTACTGGCCACGCTTTCAAAATACTCTCACCAAGAAGGCGTGCCACCAGAAGGTCCCATCTTTGCAAATTCAGCCCTATAAATACATTTATGTAAATAAGTAATTAACATAAGTTAATCAAAATCCTGTCTTTTGTAACTTGCCTATATCTTTTCATAAGGTTTTCCAGTTTATTTTTAATTTCCATGTGCGATGGTCCATAGTTTACAAACTTTGAGCTAGAGTCACCAAATTTGGTATGAATATAGCTGGTTGCATGCCCATCTGCATCAGAAAATCTTTAAGGCAGCGTACACCCCAGCCGCACCCGCTAACCTTTGCAATCAGGCCTGTTTTTAACGGTTTTAATACTGGTATCGAGTATAACGCAGTCGGTTGCATCCGACTGCAACGTTTCCACTTGTTTTACATGAAGTTTTTGCTTTACGGGAGCTGTAAAGGCTTCTGCTACCAGGCCTTAACTTTTTAACTTATGCTAATTCATTTCAATACTTGACTTTGTAAACAGCGCTTAACGTTTTGCATGACAGTTTTTGATCAATTGTTTAATTTTCACGTTAATCAACACTATTCGACTAAAGAACTTACCTTAAAAATCAGCAACCTGCAGGTTCAGAATCAAGTTGAGAGTAAACGCTAAAATTAGGAGCCATAAGGTAGATTGAGTCAGCTGATTCTTTAGTTAAGTTAAGTAAAGTTTAGTCAAGAGTAAACAGCCCTTAAGCTAGCCATAACAACAAGGCTGCAGTTAAGAAAATGGCATTGCCCAATTTGCGGCACCCATACCTAGCTCTTATGTGCAAGCGTTGTATGTTAAAGCTCGGTGTCTGTTGCTTAGAGGAATAACTGTAATGCTCTTTCGATCATTATTTTTTTTACATACAATGGTAAGGGCAGCGACCATTCAACGAGTTTGCTATCGATATCGTCAACGCAGAATTGGTGTTCACATTGGCACAAAAGTGCGTTATGCGTTAAGTGAACAGCAGCTGCTTTGTTTCGATTTCGTTGTTACAAATAATGTAACACAGAATAATAATTTACAGAATAATGCAATTTTGACAAAATGCATGAATACTGCGGGGACGTCTGCAGCAAAATTTGATTTGTTGGGTGAACCAGTACGCCGTCGTGGCATTTGGACACTTGTGAGAAAAAATAGTGAGAAAAAAATAGTGCCAAAATCTTTTATTAACATTTTACTGTTTTCCTTAAAATATCCCAATACGTTCAAAATAATTCGGACGCATTTTTTAAGGAGAGCTTCCGTTTAGAGAGGGAAGCATTTGATATCCTGGTTGGTCGTCTCACTGGTCTGAGAAAGAAGGATTCTCTTTGCGTTTGGCAGTGCCATTAGAAAAATTTTCAGCCTGTGTTAGATCACACGGGCGTATAGGTAAACCGTAGAATACGACTGTTTGTGCAACAAAAATTATGAAAGTAAACTTAGTATTTATATGATTTGAAATTTAAATATATTAAACATTTTCAATCGCTGAAATGGATATTACTTCTAGGTATATGTATAAAAAAGTAACATTATAAAAGCATATTCTTTCTACCTGTGTCATTTGCAGTTGTTGCATCTGTAGTTGTTGTCAGCTCTATATAGAAACTAATTCTACAGTACAAATTCAATTATATAAAAAGACGTTGTTTGTACCAATTGCGTTCAAGAAGACTCCGCTTCTATAGAATAATCTTCGAATGTTTAATTTTAAAACACAACTTACCTGATCTTCTATTCCGTAAATTGTACATTCTATTACGCTGCGCAAAAGTATTTTTTTTTCACAGCCGGCATTGCTTAAAATTAATTTTCTGAAGTAAGTTTACACATGAGTTGAAAAAATCAAAACTGCTACCGTGGAGACGAACTTTCTTATAGTCAACACTATCGATAGTTTATTTCCCGATAGCTTATATGATTTTATATGATAGCCACTGCTGCCCTCGATAGTGCCAGCGATAGTATTGTCTGATAGTTCCATCGATTGTTTGCTGAGCTGAGCCGCATAGTGCAAGTGAAACAAATCCATATGCACATGCTATCAGCTATCGCAAACGCTCACACTTATTGCTTACAACACTAATACTAATATACACAAGAAACACACATTTGAAAAAATCTAATTATGACCAAACTTCTTAATGAAATTTCACCACTTAAAAGATTTTAATCATGACCGCATATGTATCAAACGAAAGGAAATCGAGTCTATTTTGTATTGAGAAAAAATAAAACAAATTCATCAGGGAGTTTTTCAGCAATTTGCAAATAAAAAAAAGTAATGATTTTTGCACTTGTTTATTTGCAAATAAAAAAAAAGTAATGATTTTTGCACTTGTTTTTTGCCTTAAAAAGTTATAAATTTGGCAAAAGTATATAAAATTTGAATGTAGGAATGTTTGTCTAACTCATCTCAATTTATATTCCAAAACTCAAAGTAATTGATGAATTATTGAGATTGCTAGAGCAATTTAAAGTCTTCAAAATGATGCAAAAATATAGATATTTTTGGTTTCAATTTTTCAATAGAAAATGTAATCAATGCATATATAAATATACATTTATTGAAAGTTTTGAAGCCTTGGCTTTAAAATGAAATTAATTTGAGGAAAATTGATCCATTAGTTCATGAGCAATAATCGACTTTGTGAAACCCTCTTATTACAACAACAATTTTTTTGTGTTGAGACTTCATTCTCGAAAGGTAAGACGTATTCTACGTCAAAACGGATTGCTATACTGTAGGATCATCTGCAGAGTATCGCACAGCGGGAAGATTATTTGGTGAGTCGAAAGCATTTGTATGCCAAAGCCAGACCTGTTAAGTTGCCATTAGAATTACTAATCAAAATAGTCGTAGTGATTATATATTACAAATAATCAAAAATAATGGAAAATTACCATGAATTATTAATAATAATGGAAAATAATTGAAAATAATAAAAAACAATCGTTTTAATATTTAATTTAGCACTCATTTAGCTCTTATAGTTTTTTAAACTGTTTCACATGCAATACTTACCAAATATTGTATTATATTGACAATGAATATATACAAAACTTCAGAAAATTCACAATGTTCAATTAAACAAAAAACACTTCAAACTCAACATATAAACGTTCCAATATATAAAACGAAATGTGTTCAATTTACGCGTGTTGAGCTTGCAAATTCTCTCTCTTAAACATATGATCGCGCTTAACGGATCGCTTTGTCACAGATCGTAACACAAAACACAGCCCTCCTTGCAAAACTCAGCATACAACCATGACAAGCAAAGCTGCGAATGCACTCAAAAACGTAACTCCAATAAGAAAGCTTTTGCATAAAGTGCGCGGGTGGTGTTATTAAATGTGATATTGAAATAATTTGTTTCTCTCAAAAAAGTCTCAAATAGTCGAAATAATGGAAAATAATAGAAAATATTAAAACGATTACTTTCCATTATTTTCAACGATTTTCC
Organism: Scaptomyza flava; assembly: GCA_030179655.1. NCBI lineage: Eukaryota > Metazoa > Arthropoda > Insecta > Diptera > Drosophilidae > Scaptomyza > Scaptomyza flava. The sequence goes on from JARNME010000113.1 coordinate 122,044, forward strand.
ATTATATTTAATAATTCATGGTAATTTTCATAATTTTTGATTATTTGTAATCGTAATCATTGAATAATTGTGTGAAACCGAAAATTATCGCAATTTAATCATTAATTCAACTTTTAAACAAAAATAATCTAATTAATAATAACTACCATTGAGTCAGTGGTGACAGTTGAGAACGATACACAAAAGTGAGCAGTTCCTTTTGAGTCAATCGAACGTATTAGTTACGTAAATTGAATACACGCCACTGCATCCAAACTTAACTCAACTTTTTGTCACCACTAGGCCCCTATGCTATATGTATCGACAAGGAGCTGCTTGCTGTCATTTAACGCAAAACGCAACACGCAACCGTGGTGTGGACACCATATTAATTGCAGAAAGTCATCTTCCACAACCTTATATGGTGTTCACACTACGGTTGCGTGTTGCGTTTTGCGTTAAATGGCAACAAGCAGCTTCTTGCCCATACAAATAGCATAGGGGCCTAGTGGTGACAAAAAGTTGAGTTAAGTTTGGATGCAGTTGCGTGTATTCAATTTACGAAACTAATACGTTCGATTGACTCAAAAGGAACTGCCTACTTTTGTGTATCGGTCTCAACTGTCACCACTGATTCAGTTTAGCAGTTTGCCGGCAAACATAAACAATAAATAATAATTCATTGTAAAGATGTCGCAACAAAATGGTAAGCCATTGTTTTTTAAAATATTATATGTTAATGGGTTAAACAACATTTTAGCTTAATTACAGGATATGACAAGAGATTTTTGTGGTCGACTGCCGCCACAAAAGCTCTAATAGAACTTTGGCAGGAAAACATGTATGGGTTTCGGGGAGCCAGGAAGAACTCCCATATTTGTGAAGAAATGGCGGAGAAGATGAAGGACTATGGACCATCGCACAGGGAAATTAAAAATAAACTGGAAAACCTTATGAAAAGATACAGGCAAGTTAACAAAAGACAGGATTTTGATTGACTTATGTTAATTACTTATTTACATAAATGTATTTATAGGGCTGAATTTGCAAAGATGGGACCTTCTGGTGGCACGTCTTCTTCGTGGGAGTATTCTGAAGGCGTGGCCAGTACATTAAACATGTCGAACATTGTGGCCTACTATCCCATTGCCGATAGCGTAAGTAATATATTGAATTAAAACTATTGCATTTTTTAATATAATACATACAATTCTTATAGACTTCTCGCGGTTAAATGAAGAGGAGCCTAGCAGTAATGACCACTTGATGACAGAGCCGTTATGTTCAGGGGCAAAGCGACGTCGGGTTGACAGCTCCGCAAAATTACTTGCCATAGAGGAGCGCAAATTGGCGGTAATGGAGCGAATGGAGGAGGATTTAGCCAACTTCCAAAAAGAAGTGTTGTCATAAGAGCGCGTCATGCGGAGTAATATATAATAAAATTAAAAATAATGGTAGTATCAATAAAATAAGAATTTTAATTAATGCACTGCGGCCTAAATTTGAATTGTTTATTTAATTTGCATTATTATTTAATAACTCTATAGCTAAAGCTGGTTGAACTGCTTCGGCACTAGCATTCATATTGCTACTTCAAACTCCGGTTGGACATTGCCATGTGCAGTTTCAGCTTCCCGTTCTCGCACACGGAGCTGTTGTGTATATTACAAAAATTATCTAAAATGCAACAGCAAACAGTAATTTGGGAAGTTTTTTCAATACGGTTGTCCATTCCTTTCCCAATCCTCCGAAAGCGAGCCTTGATATGGCCAAACGCGTTTTCCACCACACGCCTGACTCTCGATAAGTTGTAAATAAAGGCACGTTGCTGTGGTGTTGCTTCTACGGAAAATGGGTAGGGCTTCATCACGTTTCTTGAAAATTTAAAATCCAAATTTTTAAGAACTAACACTGGAAACACTACGCAATTTACCTCCTTTGCATTATTTTGCAGCAAGTCCGTATTCACTAGCTTCGTTTTTAGGCGGTTTCGAGGGTTCTCGAATCATGGCATCTTCCAGGACTGCCAACACTAATGTAGGTGAATCTATAGGGTGCATGCAATAACGCCTAGTGCAATAACGCCTGCAGGTGTTATTGCATTTCTAAAAGTGCGATAACGCTTTTTTATTTAATTCATTTTTAGTTGTTTTACATTTATTACCTTTTTAAAGAATTATTTTATATTATTTTATCAAAATGCATAACACCTATTAAATTAAATGTTAAATATTAAACTAGGTATGTAGATCGTGGCTCGTCTACGATTACTCCGGCGACAAGGTCTGAAGATTGATTCTTGCAGAACTCGAAAAAATAATACGAAAATATGAAGAATTATGTTATCGATAACTCGCTTGGTTATCGAGATATAGCTATTATATATAGTTATATATAGTTTTAGGATTATTTGCGATTATTTATAATATTTTTCTAAGCAATTACGTCGGTAGAAAAAGAGTGCCAATGTTGTTGAACAATGTTGTTCCGACAAATAATTTTTTTTTTTTTAACACCTTGTTTTGATTCTCGAAATCATTAATGGTGTATTCCGAGAATTTGTATGTAGGGAAAAAATGGGCGCGCAATAGACTTAGGCGTGGTAGAAAAAAAGCGCCGCAGCCAAAAATATTTTTAAACAAAAATCGCGAGATTTTTGATAAAAAAAATTTTTGCCTGCGACATTTTAAATGATTTGTATTACTAATAATTTTCATTATTAAAAGCAACAAAATTGTAAATAACGATATTTCAGTTTATTTTATTTTATTTTTAACATAAACATGAATCATTGACAAAAAATAAATTTTTGACACTCCAAATGCTTAATATATTATTTTTTTATTGAATAATTTTTTTCGTATATGTTAATTTTTTGCCGACAGTACGGACAAAGAGCGGGTGAATTATTTTTTTCCGCATGGTGCAGGTGTTATTTCACATCGCGATCAGGCGTTATCGCACTTTTAGAAATGCAATAACGCCTGCAGGCGCTATTGCACTTTTTTTTTAGCGTTATTGCATGCCCCCGAATCTATAACACTATAACAATTCTTGTAATATTTCAGATTTTAAATACGAAATAAATATAATCTTACCGGTAGTCTACTAAGGTGAATAGCACGTTGGAAAACCAATCCTTGTAGTTGCGGTAGTCCACGGCATGCTCAGACTTTGACCGCACTTCAATGTGGCAGCCATCTATGGGCGATATTCAATTAAATTTTTTTTACAATAACGCAATAAAGCACCGTGGAAAGCCAAGGTATTCAACGTTTGAATTTTAAACCCTTTTACACAATCTTCCATTTTCTCCAGTGTTAAGAAATTTTCCGGGAGATAGTCATCAGCAAATCTGATAATAACTTCCCAGCAGAAATCAAGGATGTTTTGGCATACAAATGCTTTCGACACACCAAATACTCTTCCCACTGTGCGATGCTCTGCACATGATCCTAAAGTGTATAGCGCTGTAGCAAACCGTTTTTCTAATGGCACTGCCAAACTCAGAGAAGTTTCCTTCTCTATGAATATATTATCGCTGGTACAATGTTAAGTCTAAAGGCCTATTTACTCTTGACTTAACTTAACTTAACGTAACTTAACTTAAGGAATGTGTGCGTTTACTCTCAACTTAACTTAAAGGCCTGTACGCAGACGCCTGTACAGCTCCCGTACAGCAAAAACTTCATATAAAAAAAATGGTCCCGTACATTTTAGGTCTGCAGTTCTGTTAGCTACTGCTGGTACGGTAGTGTTGAACAATGAAAACGTTAAAATGTTATGTTAAAATGCTACGGGCAGTAAATAGCTTTCAGCAGCTATTTAAAGTCGTAAAAAAACAACAACATGTCGGTCAAGAGCCGGCTTATACATTTTTCTGATAATATTAACAAAGTTGACCTAATTCAGGCTCCAATAGAGCCATACTTATTGTTTGTCAATGCTGCGCAAGAAGTATTGAATACAAATATATTAATAAATTAATAAGGTACAATTTAAATAACATATAAACAGGATTGTACAGCCACTGATCTATCACAAGGTATAAATCTGGTGAATTTGCTTTGAGTCTTTTAAGTGGTTTCGGTTATGTTTAGCATAATCTTTAGTAATCTAAGCTCTGCCCATCAAATATGGGTTCACTAAAATGCTTTTTGGTTTTGCAGCCTGCTTTTTTCACAACCGCCAGCAGCAGAGCGTTAGTTGTACTCAAACACAAAAGTAGCGCGCGTTGGTCGTGAATCAGTATTTTGAATTTAAGTATACAAAACACAGTTGCATTTCCGATTTATTAAGAAAAAGTTATTAGCCTACCGCCACAATATGTGCATTTTTCAACACTTGTCGTTACAGCCGTAAAACTCATGTATACCGTACGGGAGCTGTACGGGGCTCATGCGTACAGGCCTTAACGTAAGAAATCAGTGTGTAAGTGCTGTAGAAATTTGTAAGCAGTGCTGTTAAACAAAAATCAATATATTGACCGCTCGTTGGCGCATTTTGAATACAACGTTGCTACCAAGTTCTTTGGTAGTTGCAGTCCATACTGCTCTTTTTATACCCTTAACCCATAAAATGGGTAAATAAGGGTATAATGGTTTTGTGAAAAAGTATGTAACAGGCAGAAGGAAGCATCTCCGACCCTATAAAGTATATATATTCTTGATCAGCATCAACAGCCGATTCGATATAGCCATGTCCGTCTGTCCGTTCGTCTGTCCGTCTGTATGAACGCGTGGATCTCAGAGACTACAAAAGCTAGAGACTTCAGATTTTGTATTTAAGTTCTCCTATACCATGAGCAGAACAAGTTTTCTTCAAATTATCGATAACTATTCTGGTTTCCGATATACACAAAATATCGATAAGAATATCGAATTTGGAAAATGTAAATATGAGGGTTGAAATAATGGGTAACGATAGAACTTTTCTGAAAATTACGTCCAAATCGGTTAAGAAACACCGGAGATATCGAATTTAATCGATTGAAGCTAAGTCAGTATACCAAAGTCAATTATAAATTTAATTTATTTATTGCAACTGGGTTCAGGGTATCTTCTAGTCGGGCTCTCCCGAGTAGAGCCTTCTTACTTGTTTTAATGTTATTTTTAAACTCTATTGACTTTTTATCATAAATTAAACTAAGATTTTCAATTGAATTTATAAAATTATGCTCATCCATTTCAATAATTGAATTTGTAAACAGCGCTTAACGTTCTGCAACACAGTTTTTGATCAGCTGTTTAATTTTCACGTTAATCAACACTGTTCAACTTAAGAACTTAACGTAAGAATCTCCAACCTGCAGGTTCAGAATTAAAATAAGTTACGTTAAGTTGAGAGTAAATGGTAACATTAGGAGCCATAAGGCAGATTGAGTCAGCTGACTCTTACGTCAAGTTAAGTTAAGTTAAGTCAAGAGTAAATAGGCCTTTAGTCTATGCAGCCATAGATTAATAAACCTAACATAGATTGGAAATTAGCTGAACTCAGTTTACAGCCCTGTTAAGTTATACGCATGAAAACCAGCTTGCCTGACTTAACGAAAAACTGCTTTACTTCTCAACAATTATCAGCTGAGTTTGTTTGGATTTTGGCTGCTATGCGTCGTCCCGCCATTTCTGATTTGTTTTTACCATTGCTTTGTTTTGATTATTGATAGCTGCTTGTGAATTTTGCTTTAAAGTGCTAGAGCGGTGACATGCATCCATGGAAGAACGGCGCATAGTATGTATGTATTATTATGTACATATGTAGGAACATGATCGGGCTCAGCGTGTATGTTATTATTGTAAAATTTGTGTGTGCTTCTATGTGTGTATCCACCGAGAGTAAAACCAAGCTATGAATGTTCTAGTCAGAAAAATCTGCTAGAAGATACCCTTTACCCTTTATAAAGCGAAGCATACATAAAGACAGACGGATGCACATGGCTATATCGACTCGGTTGTTTATAAGGATTGTATTTATTAGTGTTTGCCAATTTAATAAATTTAGATATATATTTTAATACCAAATAACGCTTATTTCAGCATTAGTTAAAGCTTTAAATGAAGTCATATTTATTATGTTTATTTAATTTAAAACTCCCTTAATAATTGCCAAAACACAAGTAAACATGTATTATGAATATCATATTTAAGTATCTCGTGTTAATTTATTTAATTGCGCAAAGTTCATGCAAAGTTAAACTACCCTCTTATCTAAGCGTCTAGTGAAATAGGCAGGCAAATATTTTTTTTTTTTTTTTTATTAGTTCGTTTATATTTACAATCTGTCTCTAATGACAATAAGCAAATGTTGTGAAGGTGTAACATAACATGGGGAAAGGACGTCACAGTTTTACTATTTATGGGTGAAAAAGACTATTTACAATATACAAATAGGGTGAGATGGGTCACCAAAGCGGCTCGGGTCTGAATGGCAGGTCCAGAGGATGGCTCCTTTTTAGCCGCCTTGGGTGTTGGCTGTTGTCTAGCAGGCTTATTGCCAAATGGTTGCTGTGGCGTTCAAGTCTGGATGTGTGACGAGTTCCGAGTTTACGGATTTCACTTCTAACTGAGGGTACATCCAGGTCCCTGTGTATCACTGAGTTTCTTACGTAGGTAGGCGCACCAAGAATCCTTCGGAGCAGCTTGCTCTGGAAGCGCTGGATGATTTCGATGTTGGACTCGGCTGCCGTCCCCCAGAGTTGGATGCCGTATGTCCAGATTGGTTTTATCAGCGCTTTGTAAAGCAACACTTTGTTGCGTGTGTTTAGCTGTGAGCGTTTACAGAGCAACCAGTTCATTTTGGCTACCTTAAGGTTTAGCTGCGTCCTTTTGGTTTTGAGATGTGCCTGCCAGTTCAGGCGCCTGTCAAGGGTAAGGCCCAGGTACCTCACCTTGTCCGCAACTGGGATGGGTGAACCGAGTAAGCTTACTGGTGGGCAGTTGAGCCTACGATTCGCAAAAGTCATGTGGAGTGACTTCTCTGTATTCACTGCGATGTTCCATCTTAGTAGCCATGGTTGCAGCAAGTCAAGCTGCATTTGGACGATTTCCGATGCCTCTGCGCGGTCCGTTGCAGAGGCGATGAAGGCTGTGTCATCGGCGTAGGAGGCAGCAAGGAGTTGGTCATGTTGGAGCACGGGTAGATCTGCAGTGAATAGTGTGTATGAAATCGGGCCCAGCACGCTGCCTTGTGGAACGCCAGCCTGGACTCGTTCTTTCCTCGATTGAGAGCTTTCACACCTTACTGATATTTCAAATGGCAGGCAAATATGATATTTGAAATATCAGTTTTGCATTGCTGGTAATTCATACTCTTTCATGTTTTTCGCTCTATGACACTTTCCAACAATTTTGCCATCGCAACTACCATACAGTTATGCAGCGATGAGCACAAATGTTGAAAGTGTATTCAGTTGTCACTTGTCCAAGGCATTTGCCGAAAACTCGGAAGGCCCAGCAAGAATGAAGCAAACGCACATGCAGACGCATACTTACACATTTTACCCGTTCTTGCTTTCCTCTGGCCCGCCGCCTCTTCTTTAATGCACAGGCCGCTGAACGCAAAGCAGAACTGAAACAAAGCAAGCAACGTGCTGGCTTGTCGCATATGAGATGCACAAACTGCGCAAAGTAAAAATATCCCTTGTCATTCTTTGTATTCAATTATAGTCGATAAAATTCAAATACACAATTTTGATATACAGATAGCTTATTTTCAGTATATGAATACATAATACGTTTACTTTAGTGTTAGTTAATTGATTTATAAGCAACTTGTTTTTTTCAGTTATGAATGCCCTTACTAACTGTCATAATATAAATGAACATATAATATATAAATAATATTAAACTATCTAACGTTTAGCTATTAATTGCACAAAGTTCATATGAAGTCTATACCACCCTTTCTTGTTGAGCTGCAGCAGGCAGATCGGCAACAATTAATTATGTCTTACGCTTCGCACACTTTGCAATCAAAACATAAACCCTAAACAATAATGGCCGCTTTCGTTTTACTGCTACTTCTCTATCCACCAGCTGATGGTAAACAAACCGCCAGAGTAGATGAGCAAGCAGGTCTTTCGTTAAGTGCTGTTTCCCCTCAAGCGCGCTCGTTTCATGCGTATAACTTTTTCTGTTAAAGTGACCGGCTCTTATTTCCAATCTATGTTAGGCTTATTAATCTATGTATGCAGCGACCATTTAACATAAAGACATGCTTACAGAATTGTTGATTTAACATGCTTTGGATTCCACGATTAACAGCTGTGCTTGTTATGATTATTGCTTCTTTGTTTACAATACACATGCCGCCATGTTTTATATGCTTTGTTATTGATTTGCACTGCCGTCTTGTTGGTGTGCCATTTGAGAATAGGCAAAACGCAACAACTACACGTGCTGGCTCGCCGTAGCCACGGATACGTACATTTGAACGTGCTTCATACACATATTTTTATATAAATGTGCGTTTTGTTTGTTATGTTTGCAGTTTTGGTGGACCTGGGTTTTGTAATGATTTTGATATTTTGTTTCGGCTAGCTCCCAATAGTTTGTGTAGTTTTCCCTGTATTTCTACATGTGCATATTTAAATGTATGCTTAGCATTTGCCTTGTACAGCCAATATTTAGATATCAATTTGGTGCATATTTCTATTTGCCTACAAAAACCTAAGAAAAACATGAAAAACAATACTTCCAAAGAGTCAAATTTCATTTTTGGTGTTTATCTATTTGGAAGAAATCTGGGCAATCTTTTTCTAGTAAAGTAGATTGCTTGGGTTTTGTCGGCGTTGACTTGGATTTTCCATCTTGTGAAGAAGGATTGGATGGTATCAAAAGCCTCCTGTAAATTAATAGTGACTTCCGCAGGTACCAGCCGTGTGGTGATTATTGCTGTATCGTCAGCAAATATAGAGGTGGTGCAGCCGTGTATGGTCGGGAAGTCGGAAGTATAAATGTTGTATAGCAAGGGGAAAAGGCCTGACCCCTAGGGGCATCCTGCAGGAATGTCTACAAGGACAGAATGGGCTCTTCCAATTAAGAAAGCTGTGAATACTTTAATAAGTTTCTTAGGGCTGACATCTTAAAAATGAGTTCGTTTTGCCGTACGGAGTCAAAAGCTGCTGTTATGTCCATCAGTACCATTTCGATTGAGTTCTGCCCATTAACTTGTTTTTTGTACATTATTTTCGATTCGGACTAGCGGATGGATTGTGCTATGTTCTTTAAAGCGAACTGCTCCTTAGGGTGTAGCTCGGCATTGTCTACACAAGATGAAATCTTTTCTTTTAGAATCTTTTCTAATATTTTGCTGACTGCAGACAGAAGGCTAATAGGCCGGTACGATGATGGGTTCTCGGGATGTTTGTTGGGCTTTCTAATTGGGATAACTTTAAATGTTTTCCAGACTTGTGGAAATCTCCAAGTCGAAGAAATGCGTTCATAATTGCGGTCAAAAAGCGAATACCGCTGCGGGGTAGAGCTTTAAGGCAAAACTATTGATATCATCTAGGCCTGGGGCTTTTTGGGTTTTTCAACTGTTAATAATATCAGAGACAGTTTTACTGTTCGTAAAGTAGCTTTCGTTGGGGTTTAAATATAGAGTATTTAGTAGGTCTACACAGCTTTGAAAATCATATTCAGTATCAGGAAAGCTTAAGCACGTTGTACTCGAATGATTTGCCAAAAACGATACAGCGAGTGCTTCGCATTTTCCTCTGGAGCGGAACACCGTACTGTTCCAACTGCAAGAGTGGCGGTGCTAGAAGTTTTTTTCCTTATTATTTTACCCACTTTCCAGAAAAGAGAAGAGCCTTTTTCAAAATTGGACAGAAATGTGTTCAATGACTTATAACGATGCGATGCTTTTTCTGTGCTTACACAGCGGTTAAGTGCTTTCATCGTTACAAGATGCGATACATGCCTGAACCTTTGCCAGTAGCGACGATGACTGTTTCTGCTCAAAATTAATAGCTTAGTATGAGCCGGCAGTGTCTTTGTGATGAACTGGGTCCTTACTTTAGAATACAACGGTTCTTAGCCTCTTGGATTACTTTTGTAAATTTGTCTATCATAGAATCTATGTGCCTTGTTTGAGTGATGGTCTCTTGGAGTACTGGTCGAAGGTTTTGGCTAAGGTAGCTGGCGTTAAGCGACTAGTTGGCTCTCTCTCAAACCTAAAGGTTTATTCTACTAAAGGTTGCTTGTGCAGCTCAATCTGAACTGGAAGGTGGTCCGAACTCAACTGGTTTAATGTTGTGGCCTGGGTCATTAATTGTGGGCAGTTTGAGAGGAAAATATTCAGAGTGGAACCTTGGCACCTGGAGCTGGCAAGGACTAAACTATGGCTTGCGGGGTATGACATATTAATACGAAGTGCCATTAATTTTTCGTGCAGAATGTTACCCCAGCAGTTTGCACCCCCACTCACTCACCACATAGAATGTAGTTACTATTTATATTCGTAAGATTCCGAACTTGTCAGCAAATTGCTATTTTTATACCCTGAACCCATAAAATGGGTAAAATAGGTGTAACTGTTTTGTGAAAAAGTATGTAACAGGTAGAAGGAAGCATCTTCGACCCCATAAAGTGTATATATTGTTGATCAGCATCAACTGCCGATTCGATATAGCCATGTCCGTCTGTCCGTCCGTCTGTCTGTCTGTATGCACGCGTGGAGCTAAAGACTTCAGATTTTGAATATTAGTTCTCCTATACCATAAGCAGAACAAGTTTGCGTCAAATTATCGATAACTAATCTGGTCTCCAATATACACATGCAATCGATTACATAAAAATATCGAATTTGGAATATGTAAAAATGGGGGTTAAAATAATGGGTAACGATAGAACTTTTCTGAAAATTTCGTCCAAGTCGGTTAAGAAACACCGGAGATATCGAATTTAATCGATTGAAGTTAAGTCAGTATACCAAAGTCAATTATAAATTTAATTTATTTATTGCAACTGGGTTCAGGGTATCTTCTAGTCGGGCTCTCCCGACTAGAGCCTTCTTACTTGTTCATGTTTCATTTGCTAATGATCAGAACATTTCGTCTTTTAAAATCAGTGTTTCGAATCAAGATTTTTGCACTATATGCTGCAAAGAATTTTGGACAGAACACATAATTGTGAAAGAGTATACTGCAAGAAAACAAATCGGCCCCCGATTGTATCTACCCTTCCGGTGGTTGGCTCTATAGTTCAAAAAACTAACATCCTCCTTCTTACTTGGCTATCAGAATGTAAGAGGTCTTTGTAGAAAACTCATAAGTTTATACCTTAATAGTCTTTCTTTCCCTTTCCATTTCATTGCCTTTACTGAAACGTGGTTAAGGCAAGACATTCTCAATTCCGAAATTCTATGTAGTACATATTCTATTTATAGAAAGGACCGTACTCTACGGCGTGGTGGAGTGCTTATTGCTGTGAACGTAGACTTTCCTTCTGAAACAGTCGTATTAGATAGTTCTGTTGATATAGAGTTTATTGCTGTAAAGCTAAATATTTACGGTATTAACATTTTTATCACTTGTTCCTATATACCTCCTTCCTCTGATCTCTCTATCTATGAGACACATCTATCTGCTATTCATTCTGTCTCTGCCTTGCTTTCTGATCGCAATTTTCTTGTAGTTCTTGGTGATTTCAACATTGCTGAAGCTACTTGGATTTCTTGTCCTGACTCTGGTGCCCTAACTCCCACGGCCCCGAATGAATTTTTAACCGACTTACTTGGGATGTTCGACGTACCCAAGCCCAAATGGCACCAGAATGTTAGACGTACAAACTGGTCCACTTTCAAAAATCACTTAAACACTCTCGTCCCTGAGTCCCCCCCACTGGGAAACCCCACTACTGAAACCACAGACCTACTTATAAAAAAGCTTACGGAGGCATGCGAGTCCGCCCTAAACGAGTCGTGCCCCCGTAGCAAACCCAGAGGTAAGACTAAGCCACCATGGTGGTCTCCCCAACTGGGTGAGCTGCGTAAGACATCACGCAAGCTTTTTAATAAAGCTAGGTCTCTCGGAGATGACCAGTCATGGAGTCTCTACAAAACCAGCCTCGCCTCCTATAAGAAGGCACTCAGACAAGCTAAACGCTCCTCATGGCAGACATTCTGCTCTAATATCGAAAGTACCACAGAGGCCGCAAGGCTCAGAAAAGTTCTTTCTCAAACCACCCCATCGGTAGGTTTTCTCAAAAAACCAGATGGCTCATGGACTTCGTCCAGCTCTGAGTCCTTAGAACTCTTGATGGAAACTCATTTTCCGGGCTGCTCAGCAGTAGCAATCCCACAGACAAACACAGGGGTTCATATGGATAGACCTTCCACAAACTTCCTGACTAAAGAATTAATCTCATGGGCTATCAACAGCTTCATGCCCATCAAATCCCCAGGGCCAGACGGCATCTTTCCAGCCCAACTGCAGCATGCAGGTGAGACTGCCTTAAACTGGCTCCTACAAATTTTCACTGGAGTCTGGACGACTGGACTCATCCCAAAGCCCTGGCTTGAATCCAAAGTCGTCTTCATTCCAAAGGCGGGCAAAGCCTCCCACACAACTCCCAAGGACTTTCGTCCAATAAGCCTAACATCCTTTCTACTCAAGACCTTTGAAAGGGTGCTGGGCCTTCACTTAAGGAATTCGATACCGACACATCAATTCTCCCGTGCGCAACATGCGTATCAAAAAGGCAAATCCACGGAAACAGCACTTCATGCTGTAATCTCCACAGTGGAAAAATCGCTTCACCAGAAGGATTATTCTCTAGTCGCCTTCCTTGACATAGAGGGTGCTTTCAACAACGTCAACCCAGAGGCAATCACAGAGGCGCTAACGGATCTGGGTGTCGGGCACCGTGCTGTGCATCTGATCGATCAACTGCTAAGATGCAGGATCGTCAGGTCAACTCTCGGTTCCACGACAATCTCCAGGTCCGTCTGCAGAGGCACCCCTCAAGGTGGAGTTCTCTCTCCTCTCCTTTGGAACGTGGCAGTAAATCCTCTGCTGCGCTCCATTGAGGGAGGTGGCTGCAGGGTGATTGCCTATGCGGATGATGTTGCGATTGTTTTCTCGGGAAAATTCCCCCAAACCCTGTGCGAACGCATGACCGTAGTGCTGCGCACTCTGTCCACTTGGGCAAAGAAAAACGGACTTGGACTGAACCCAGCGAAGACTGATCTTGTCCTCTTTACTAGGAAATATAAAATCCCGAATCTTAGGCCGCCCACCCTTGACGGGGTGGAACTAACCTTCAGCAAATCAGCCAAATACTTAGGGCTCACTTTAGACAGCAAAATGGACTGGAATCTTAACACCGAAGAGCGTGTTAGGAAAGCCCTAGTTGCTCTTTACACGTGCAGAAAGTCGATCGGACTGAAATGGGGCATGGCCCCCCACATAACTCTGTGGCTGTACACGGCCATCATTCGGCCAATCCTACTGTACGGAGTATCAGTATGGTGGCCAACACTCTCAAAGAAAAAGTCAGTTCGCTTGCTAGGCAAGGTGCAGCGCGCTGCAGGACTGACCGCCACTGGAGCCCTCAGAACAACCCCTAACGAGGCTCTCGATAATATACTGAATCTTTTGCCTATCGACCAGATGGGCAAACTAGTAGCAACCCTCTCAGCACTTCGCATGAGGGAAACAAACCAGTGGACCGCACAGACACACGGTCACTCAAGTATTCTCAATGGAAACTCGCTTCTTCCCCCAGCAACTGACTACTGCTGCCCTCAGGAGTTTCTAAATACTTCTTTCCACTCAATTATCCCATCGAGGGAAGAGTGGAGAGAAGGGATACCAGGGCCGACAGACTCAATTAGAATTTTTACGGACGGTTCAAAGCTAGACAACCGGGTAGGGGGAGGTGTCTTCTGCGAAGAACTGTCCATAAATAATTCCTTTAATATACCTGACCATTGCAGTGTTTTCCAGGCAGAAATCACCGCTATACAAGAAGCGCTCAAATCCTTACAAGGAATTGAACGCTCTGCAGCCAAAATCTGCATCTTTTCTGATAGCCAAGCAGCTATCAAATCGCTCAACGCGATATCGTCGAACTCGATATCCGTCACAAACTGCCGCAAATCTCTGCAAGAGATGGCAGAGCAGTTCGATCTCTACCTCATATGGGTGCCCGGTCACAAAGGCATCGAGGGCAATTGTAGGGCGGATGAGCTGGCAAGACATGGTACTACCATGCCCCTCCTCTCGGATAAGGAGGGTTTGGGCATGCCCATGGCCAGCTGTAAACTTAAGATTCGCGAGCATTTCGAACGCGAAGCAAATAAAAGGTGGCAACACACCACCGGTAGATGCAATATAGCCAGACAGACATGGCCAACGCGCTGTAAAAAGCGCTCTTCAAGCCTAATCCACCTAAATAGATCAGGTTGTGCCTCCGTAGTGAGGGCTGTTACGGGGCACTGGCTAGTGGGATCTCATGCAGCGAGACTACTAGCCCCTTCTAACGATTTCTGCAGAAGCTGTCGGGACGAGGAAGAGGAGGAAACTGTTTCCCATCTTTTTTGCGACTGTCCTGCACTCTGCAAAAATAGAAATCGCTTTCTCGGTTCCTATTTCCTAACAGACCTCTCAGAGATAGCGAACACCACCCCCAAGAGTATTCTCTCCTTTATTCATGCTTCGGGCTGGAACCACGCCCTCTTAAATAGTATCACACACCCTGTTCTCGGGTAGACGGAGTTGTGGACGCAGTCCATCGCGGCATCACAATGGGCCAACAATTGGCCTAAGTGAGTGGAAGGGTCTCTCACCTGCCCACTACCGCTCTAACCTAACCTAACCTACTTGGGATGTCATTGAGTCAAATTAATGCTATCCAAAATTCTCTTAATAAAATGCTTGATGTGATTTTTGTTTTGGATTCATCATCTACATCCGTTTCCCGTTTCCAGCCTATATCTTTTCCCGAAGACTTAAACCATCCTGCGTTGGAGCTGTTGATTAATTTACCTTCCCGGACGCGTTGCAATGTCAAAATGCCTTTGAGTCGAGTTCGTCAATTTCCCAAAACTGATTTTGAGGGACTCGCCCTGCTTTTATCCCAAACTGACTGGTCTCCCCTCTACGAGTCTGACGACTTGGACGTGGCAGTCAGTATTTTTTATAAAACCTTATATTCTTTATTTGATATATGTGTCCCGGTTGGTAAGCTAAACAGGTCTAACAAACCTGTGTGGTTACCCGAAAGTTGACAATTCTCAAAAATCGAAAATCTAAACCCTACAGGAGATTTAGAAAAAACAGCTCATCGGTAGCCAATTCTGAATACTTGATTGCTCGTGCCAGTTTTGCTATCTTAAATAACCAATGTTATGTTACCTGACTCGGTGTAGATAACAGTTTCAGCAGGATCCAAAGCGGTTTTTTGATTTTGTTTATGCGAAGCGTAGGTCATCGACACTCCCAACGGAGGTATTCTTTGAGGAAACGAAGGCCAATTTTGATCAGGAGATTGCAAATATATTTGCTAAATTTTTTCAAACGACTTATAGGTCATTTCAATCTCAAGTCGGTTTGCCTTACCCTTATCAGGTTAATGGCTCGAATCGCATCTTTGGACTGAAAATCACTGAAAACTCACTTTTAAATAATCTACATGTTTTGAAACCTATATTTTCCCCAGGACCTAACGGAGTGCCAAACTGTGTGCTTAGACACTGCGCTCATGGTCTTTTAAAGCCGTTGCTTAAGATGTTTAACTTGTCCCTGGAGTCAGGCTCCTTTCCAAAAATTTGGAAAGAGTCATTTATTATTCCTCTCCATAAAAAAGGAAACAAATCTAATGTTCAAAATTATAGGGGTATCTTCAAGTTGTCTGCTATTCCTAAGATTTTTGAAAAATTAATAACCTCCCATCTTCAACACCTTTGCAAACTATTATTGCACCGTGCCAGCACGGATTTATGAAACAAAGATCTACTACCACTAACTTTTTAGAATTTACTTCGTTTGTTATCAAGGGTTTTCAGGACAAATTGCAGACTGATGTTATTTATACTGATTTTAGTAAGGCTTTCGACTCTGTAGATCATCATCTCCTAATACATAAACTAGAACTCTTGGGCTTTTCAAATATTCTAGTTCTTTGGATTAAAGACTACCTAACTCTTAGAACTCAGAGGGTTTTATTTAAAGGGTCCGTTTCCAAAAAGGTTCAGGTCAATTCAGGCGTTCCACAGGGTAGTCATCTTGGTCCTTTATTATTGATTTTCTTTCTAAACGATCTTCCGTCGGTTATAAAGTTCTCTCGGGCTTTGATGTACGCTGATGATGTAAAATTATGCACGTCAGCTGCAACTCCCCTAGCTTCTCAACAGCTTCAAAGAGATTTAGATAACTTTCAAATGTGGTGTTAAGTAAATTTTTTAAATCTTAATTGTAGTAAATGTAAATCTTATCGCGCGAACGCGATAAATCAGCTATGGCCAAACTCTAGGGTCGGCAAACCGTTTGATACGCAATAGACCACTAAACGCGTAGATTTAGTTTTAGTTATTTAATGTTCTTTCAGTCTTATAAATAATTATTCGACATTGATTTATAGCGTCTCGTGTTCTTAGAGCGAAAAAACTAGTATCTGCCTGTACTGTATAACTTACCGCGATCGATTCATTTCGCAACTGATTTGCATGTTTCATTTTCATCAGCCTTTGTTCATTTCTTTATAGTTTACAGTTATTTCTCTCTCAATTTCCTATTCTACGGTGTGACGTTGTGACGTCACAAGTATCCAGCTATCTATCGATGACGATAATTAGCATAACGCGAGCATTTTACCATGCAGGGCTGCGTTGCAGTTTTGCGCGGTAACATTCCCCCCTTGCAAACTCTTACGCTCGACCGTGAGTTTGCACCTCTTGTGCTTGCGTTCGGACTCTGAGTTTCGCCAGCTTGACGACCGGTCGGGTAAGCAGTCCAGCAGCGGTGCGCACCACTGCGCTGCGTGCTTGGCTATCCTTTGCAGTGTGTAGCTCTAATACTACGCCTTTTCTCCAGTGCATTTTTGGATTCGCCTCGTCCACGATGATCACTACGTCGCCGCATTTAATGGGATCATTTGGTTGGCCGCACCATTGGCTCTCAGTGTGAGATGTGGAAGGAATTCCTTTATCCAGCGTTTGCGAAACCTCTCCGCATTAGCGCTTGCGACTCTGTAGGACTTCGACAACAGTACTCCCAGCTTGCCCTGGTCATCCTTCGGCGCTATTGCACACGTCTTGCCTCTCAGAAAGTGATTCGGTGTCAGCACGTCAGCATTTACGGACTCTAAGGGGATGTAAGTTAGTGGCCTGGCGTTCAGTGTACTCTCGATTCTAGCGAGCGCGGCTCGCAGTACAGGGTCTGCCACATACGTCTCCTCTAGTATATCCGATAGCACGGACTTCACTGAGCGGATCATCCGCTCCCACGCACCACCCATGTGTGGCGCTCCAGGCGGGATAAATGACCAATTAATATCGGGATATTTTTCCTCTAGCTCGTCTGTCGAGATTCGTTCAATCTCTTGTGCTAGCACCTTGCTAGCGCCTCGGAAGTTCGTGCCGTTGTCCGACACGATTTTTCTGGGTACACCTCGTCTCGCTACAAATGTTTCGAACACTAAAAGAAAGGCATCCGTTGATAGCGAGTTTGCCAGCTCAATGTGCACTGCACGCACTGTCAAGCACGTAAATAGCACGCCCCATCGTTTCTCTCGTCTTCTGCCTACTGTGACTTCCATTGGTCCAAAGTAATCGACTCCAGTGCATGAAAACGGAGGCATGCTCACGGCTAGTCTTTCTGGTGGCAGATCGCCCATCTCTGGGTCTGAAGGCGTGGCTCTCTTGTTGGAACATCTTTGGCACGATTTAATCACTGCGCGCATTCTGGCTCTCAGACCCCGTATACAGTACAGCTGTCTCATCTCGTTAATCGCAACCTCGCTCATGTGATGATGAAACTTGCGATGATAAAAGTCCACGAGCAGCAGCGTGATACCATGCTGGCCTGGCAGTATCACTGGACGTTACGTTTCCACCATAACGCCTTCGATAACGTCGATTCTTCCGCGCACTCTCAGTACGCCCTTCTCGTCTAGGTAGGGGGACAACTTGAAGATTGAGCTACATCTTCTTACGTAACCTCCATGTTGCAGGCAGGCAATCTCCTCGCCGTATGTTTCGGCCTGTACAGCCTTATAAATGACGTTGTTTACGCTAGTGATGCTGTTTGAGCGTATCAGGCTTGTGTACTCATTCTCCGGTTCCCTTTTGTATATTTTGCTCAGGAATCGCATTACGTTTCTAAGCGCATTTCTAAACCTCTCCCACTTGCTGAAGCGGGTCACATCTGGCAACAGCGCTGCCAAGCCAGGCTTCGACTCAGCGGCCACGTGTACCAGGTGTACGCGCTCTAGTTCGGTACCTTTGAAGTCTAGGTTTGTGATGGGCCAGTTGTTTGGGTCTTCTCCTAGTAATGACGGCCCAGTGAACCACCTTGCGCTGCTGTGGAATCGCAGCTCCTTTGTCCACTTGGTTCCATCGTCTGCTACGTTTAGGTGCGATGGCACCCACCTCCATTCGCCTATATCTGACGCCTCTAATATTTCGCCAATTCGCAGGGCTACGAATTGGTGGTACTTTCTTGCGTCAGATCTTATCCAGTAGAGCACGTTCTTAGAGTCAGTCCAGAACGTTCGTTTATGCTTCTTTACAGACATCTGTGTTTCTAAATAGCTGGCTAACCGTAGACCTAGTATAGCTGCCATTAATTCCATGCGTGGGATCGAGATTGGTTTCAAGGGCGCTACTCTCGTCTTTGAAGCCACTAGGGAGCAGATGGCGACGCCATCCTTCTCAGTTCGCAGGAATGCTACGGCAGCGTATGCGTCGATGCTTGCGTCTGTAAATATGTGTAGTTGTATATTAGTGTTGCTTGTTATGTTTAGACAACGCTGCATCTTTATGTCGCCCACTAGCCGCAGTTGGTCAAGCCAGTGACGCCATTTTGACCTTTCATCTTCGTTTATGGGCTCGTCCCATCCCACTGCTGATCTCCATATGGCTTGAAGAATTATTTTTGCTTGGATGACGTAGAATCCAAGGAGACCTAGCGGGTCGAACACTGACATCACGATGCGTAACACTTGGCGCTTTGTTGTTTGGAACTTGTCCTCGTATATGGATTCATCGAACTTCAGAACGAACGTAAACTTGTCTGTTGCTGGTGTCCACCACATTCCTAGAACTCGCTCGTGCTGCTGTTCCTTTGCATCGATTCCCCATGCTTCTTGTTCTGCTGCGCTTTCACCTGCCAACGCGCACGCTACTTCTGGCGAGTTAGATCGCCAGCTACGCATTTCAAAGCCGCCTTCAGCATGAATGGACCTGACTTGCAGCGCCATCTCAGTAAATTCCGCCTCCGTCTCGCCGCTTTGCAGCCAGTCGTCTACGAAAGTATTTCTCACGATCGCTTCTGCTGCTTGGGGGTAGTCCTTGGCAAAACGTTCCGCATTCTTGTTCTTCACGAAGTTTGCTGCTACTGGGGAGCAGGAGGCACCAAAGGTCATAACTTGCATGATATACCTTTCTGGTTCGCGAGTGCGATCGCCATATCTCCAAAGAAATTGTTGTGCTACTTGATCCTCTCGCCGTATTTTAATTTGATGGAACATTTCTCTTATATCGCCACACACAGCAACGGCCTTTTCTCTGAATCGAATCAGCACGCCTACCAGCGATGGTGTCAAGTCAATCCCTTTTAGAAGTGAAGAGTTGAGAGCGACCCCGTCTACTCTGGCAGCGGCGTCCCATACAAGTCTCAGCTTACCTTTATTTGGATTGCTAATCACGAATATCGGCAAGCACCATGATCGTTCCCCGTCGATCGTCTCATGCGTCTCCAGACGGCGCACATATCCCTGCGTTTCGTACCGCCTTATTGTAGCGTTCACGAACTCTCGCAACTTCACGTCGCGCTCCATACGCGTCTCTAGACTCAGCAGCCGGTGCATTGCCATGCCCCAAGACTTGGGCATGGTTATTCTTTCATGCTTCCATAGCAATCCTGTTTCCCACCGCTTCTCGTCAGGTAGGTACCTTGTAGTACTCTCCAGTATCTCGAGCGCTCGTTGCTCCTCTTTGGATTGAAGCGTGCCCTTAGGGGCACTCACGCCGATCGCGTCTAGCGCAAAGTTAGCTTTCACCATGTCGTCTAAAAGTCTGTCGTTGTTGCACTCGCATACGTGCATCACTCGTAGACCTGATGAATCCTGTCGCTTGTTGCGGCCGTAGAGTGACCATCCTAATCTGGACTTGGCAGCTATCAGCTCAGCATTATCTGATTCCTTGACCACCAATGGTACTCCTAACCTTGCGTTGTCCAGACCGATTATAATCGTTGCACGTTTTCTTTGTACGTCTGTATGGGTACCTTTTGCAGATGCCGATGAGCTTTTATGGTGGCAGCGTCTAACGTCTGGCTCGGCAAGTCTAGGCTGCGTATAGTGCGCACATTACTCAGCGTATATTTACGTGCCTCCTTGTCTCTCGCAGATATGCTGAACGAAACTCTTTTCGAGGCTAGTTCCTTCTGTGTAATGTCACCCGTCCACCTCAGGCACAGCTCATCTGATGGTCCGTCGATCTGCAACTCCTCGGCCACTCTTGCCTCTAAGAGTGTGCAAGCTGATCCTTCATCTATTAGCGCATATGTGTGCAGCATCTTGGATGGCCCGTACAGTGTGACAGGCACGTACCGGAACAACGCTTTGTCGCTCTGGCCTGTATGTAAAATAACAGCGCTATTAATACGGTTTTCTGGAGCTGTACTCACGTTTCCATATTTGTTCTCGTGCAACAGCGGATGGTGCACCTTGGTACACCCGTCGACTCGGCATATCTCCTTGGTCTTACAGTGTTTTGAAAAATGTTTACCAAAGCATATCCAGCAAAGTTTGTTCTCCTTGACAAACCTCCATTTGTTTTGTCCACTCAAGTTCCTGAACTCTTCGCATGCTTCCAACTTGTGCTTCTTCCCGCATTTGTGACATCCTCCTGATGCAGTCGACTCTGTGTCATTGTCGTTGTGAATCAGTAGTCTGGAGCGTACGTGCTTATTAGTCGACTTGGTCTCGCGTTGATCTGTTGCTGTTGTTATTGGCATAACGGTGCTCGCGCATGATGCTAATTTAAACAACCAGTCGTCGAATGTCGCTATATCTACTTTTGCTAGGGTACAGCTATATCGTGCCCAATCCAGCTTCAAGTCACACGGCAATTTATCCAGCAAATTGCGCAGAAGCATTGGGTCTCTGAGGTAGGCGGCAAGTCCTACGGCGCATACTGTTGCGCAGTAGTTTTGCACACACAGCAACGGCCTTTTCTCTGAATCGAATCAGCACGCCTACCAGCGATGGTGTCAAGTCAATCCCTTTTAGAAGTGAAGAGTTGAGAGCGACCCCGTCTACTCTGGCAGCGGCGTCCCATACAAGTCTCAGCTTACCTTTATTTGGATTGCTAATCACGAATATCGGCAAGCACCATGATCGTTCCCCGTCGATCGTCTCATGCGTCTCCAGACGGCGCACATATCCCTGCGTTTCGTACCGCCTTATTGTAGCGTTCACGAACTCTCGCAACTTCACGTCGCGCTCCATACGCGTCTCTAGACTCAGCAGCCGGTGCATTGCCATGCCCCAAGACTTGGGCATGGTTATTCTTTCATGCTTCCATAGCAATCCTGTTTCCCACCGCTTCTCGTCAGGTAGGTACCTTGTAGTACTCTCCAGTATCTCGAGCGCTCGTTGCTCCTCTTTGGATTGAAGCGTGCCCTTAGGGGCACTCACGCCGATCGCGTCTAGCGCAAAGTTAGCTTTCACCATGTCGTCTAAAAGTCTGTCGTTGTTGCACTCGCATACGTGCATCACTCGTAGACCTGATGAATCCTGTCGCTTGTTGCGGCCGTAGAGTGACCATCCTAATCTGGACTTGGCAGCTATCAGCTCAGCATTATCTGATTCCTTGACCACCAATGGTACTCCTAACCTTGCGTTGTCCAGACCGATTATAATCGTTGCACGTTTTTCTTTGTACGTCTGTATGGGTACCTTTTGCAGATGCCGATGAGCTTTTATGGTGGCAGCGTCTAACGTCTGGCTCGGCAAGTCTAGGCTGCGTATAGTGCGCACATTACTCAGCGTATATTTACGTGCCTCCTTGTCTCTCGCAGATATGCTGAACGAAACTCTTTTCGAGGCTAGTTCCTTCTGTGTAATGTCACCCGTCCACCTCAGGCACAGCTCATCTGATGGTCCGTCGATCTGCAACTCCTCGGCCACTCTTGCCTCTAAGAGTGTGCAAGCTGATCCTTCATCTATTAGCGCATATGTGTGCATCATCTTGGATGGCCCGTACAGTGTGACAGGCACGTACCGGAACAACGCTTTGTCGCTCTGGCCTGTATGTAAAATAACAGCGCTATTAATACGGTTTTCTGGAGCTGTACTCACGTTTCCATATTTGTTCTCGTGCAACAGCGGATGGTGCACCTTGGTACACCCGTCGACTCGGCATATCTCCTTGGTCTTACAGTGTTTTGAAAAATGTTTACCAAAGCATAGCCAGCAAAGTTTGTTCTCCTTGACAAACCTCCATTTGTTTTGTCCACTCAAGTTCCTGAACTCTTCGCATGCTTCCAACTTGTGCTTCTTCCCGCATTTGTGACATCCTCCTGATGCAGTCGACTCTGTGTCATTGTCGTTGTGAATCAGTAGTCTGGAGCGTACGTGCTTATTAGTCGACTTGGTCTCGCGTTGATCTGTTGCTGTTGTTATTGGCATAACGGTGCTCGCGCATGATGCTAATTTAAACAACCAGTCGTCGAATGTCGCTATATCTACTTTTGCTAGGGTACAGCTATATCGTGCCCAATCCAGCTTCAAGTCACACGGCAATTTATCCAGCAAATTGCGCAGAAGCATTGGGTCTCTGAGGTAGTCGGCAAGTCCTACGGCGCATACTGTTGCGCAGTAGTTTTGCACTGCTAACGCCAGATGAATCAAGGACTCTAGATTGCTGTTTCTCACTGGCGGCTCCATTCTAAGCTTCGTGTGTAGACTCTCGTAGATCGCATCTGGTCTGCCGTAAAGCATACGAAGAGTGCTCAAAGCTTGTGGCACTGTCGCTGGCACCATTAACTTGCCACGCACCGCTTCAAGGGCAGCTCCACGTAGACATTTTGTAACCGGATCAGGTTCTCCTGATCTGTGAATCCACACCTCTCATTCGATTGGTTGTAGTTAGCGATGAACATCGGCCACTCCTCTGGGCTACCAGAGAAGCTAGGTAGATCTCTACTGATCACCTGTCTCGTCGCTAACTGAGATGCTGTAAGGGACACATTCTGAGTGGAATAAATGTTCGTACTATATGTTGGTACTTGCTGCTGCATGTAGCTGTCGAGGCACGCTCTCGCTACATGTGGAGTCTGGTACTCGTTTTGTGGCGGCGTTGATGCAGTTGCGTTTGGCCTTTCTGCCCGTTGTTGCCTTTCGTCGACGTGCGTATTCGGGGGTCCTGAACGCGGGGCTTGCGTTGCTCTTTCGATCACTGTTGATCGCTCCCGATCTTCGCAGGTTCCATACACCGTTGAGTGCAACACGCCGTCAAGCAGAGCTAAGCCTGGGCCTGCTCTTGTTGTCTGGTAAGCCTCTCTGCTGTGTGTTGGGGTCACGTGTCGCTCTTCCCACGCCGCTCGCGCTCCTAGTTGTGCCCATGTGACTTCGGCAGCTGTGGACGAGTTGGCCGTGGCAATTGTCTCCACTAAGTTCACACCCATGTGCGTACCGCCTGCTCGATTCATTTCCACACTGCTGTTTGCATTCACCTGCGATCCCAGCGACATGGCTCTATTGACCACCGTCGCTGCACCAAGAAGTGAGTGCGTGTCCTCTTCAGGCCTATGTACTGGCAGCATGCTCTCGTCTGTGTTCGCCATGTTGTGCGCAGCGCGTGGTTGGTTGCTTCCAGGTTATAATCGCACACCGTGGCTTGTGTTATACAGTTGCGAGCTTAACCTCACTTTCGCGGCTTAATTTGCTCAAGTGCAGGTCAAAGTTCATGCATATACGGAACTCACCAATTGCCTTTCAAACGCTATTCGAATCCAAGTTGAAATCCGTTTCCAATGTATAAGGCAAATTCAATAGCTAATAGTTTTTTCGAATGTTATCGCGCGAACGCGATAAATCAGCTATGGCCAAACCTAGGGTCGGCAAACCGTTTGATACGCAATAGACCACTTAACGCGTAGATGTAGTTTTAGTTATTTAATGTTCTTTCAGTCTTATAAATAATTATTCGACATTGACTTATAGCGTCTCGTGTTCTTAGAGCGAAAAAACTAGTATCTGCCTGTACTGTATAACTTACCGCGATCGATTCATTTCGCAACTGATTTGCATGTTTCATTTTCATCAGCCTTTGTTCATTTCTTTATAGT
Organism: Scaptomyza flava; assembly: GCA_030179655.1. NCBI lineage: Eukaryota > Metazoa > Arthropoda > Insecta > Diptera > Drosophilidae > Scaptomyza > Scaptomyza flava. Next base: position 146,540 of record JARNME010000113.1, read on the forward strand.
TTACAGTTATTTCTCTCTCAATTTCCTATTCTACGGTGTGACGTTGTGACGTCACAAGTATCCAGCTATCTATCGATGACGATAATTAGCATGCAGGGCTGCGTTGCAGTTTTGCGCGGTAACAGTAAAGTTTTGTCATTTTTTGATGTTTGCCCTTTTTTAATATATATTTTCTTGACAACAAACCACTAGATAGAATTGAATGGGTTGACGATTTGGGCATCGTCATCGACCCAAAGCTTAAGTTTGACAAGCATATTTCTTCAATTTCTAATCGAGCATCTGGTGTCTTGGGCTTATTAAGCGCTGGTCGAAGGAGTTCAACGATCCCTACTTAACAAAAACTCTGTATACTTCTCTTGTACGACCGATTCTGGAATATGGATCTTGTATATGGTTTCCCAAATACGAAATTCATCAGAATAAAATAGAATCGGTGAAAAAAACAATTTCTGTTTTTCGCACTTAGAGGTCTTAACTGGGACACTCACAATAATTTGCCATCTTATCTTAGTAGACTTTTACTAATAGTTCTTCCTTCTCTTAATGGTCGTAGAATAATGCTAGCATTTTCCTTTTTTCACAAATTAATTAATGGTGAAATTGATTCTTCTGAATTAATTAACCAAATTAACTTTGCTGTTCCTATTAGAAATACTAGAAATTTTGTACCTATATCTCTTCAAACTTGTAATTCTAATTATGCTTTTCGTATTCTGTGTTCTATTTATAACGATCTTTCCCACCTAATACACAGTGCCACTCCTACTTGCTCTATTAAAAAGATAGTTTTGTGTCATTTGTCTGCATGTTCGCGATCATCGTAACCGCACGATAAGCGGAGCCCCCTCGGTCGGATGGGCGGGAGGTGGGTCGCTTTGTGCGTAAGGTCAAGCCGATAACATATATAGCTAGAGCTATTGATAACGAATTGTTGAGCCAGGTTTCTGTGAGTAAACAAATGTCTATGCTCTCTTCGGATAATAGGTCACTCAATCCTTCTATTTTTTTTCGAATGCCTTCGGCCTTCCAAGTGTTCATGCCTTAAAGTAGGCAGTGAACAAGGAGTTGCCGCTCTCTTACCCTCTCTCTGCAGACATCGTTAATCCACCTCATATTAGTAACATGTAACATGTAAGCCAGGCTAGTTAACTTTAGCAGCATGTATAATTAGATTGAAAATATAAGTGAACACAAAATGACGTGCATTTCTGCCTTTGGATTATTTATTTCAACCCACCTCTACATAATCGACAACGGAGTCATTTTTGTGAAGCCACCAACACAACCCGGAAAACCCAGCCTACTACATAATCATTGGTCCTTCGAGCCGGATCTTTCTAAAAATCAACACAGCAAGCATCGTTGGAATTTTCCGATCAGAGACCACAGATGCCAAGTGGCAACTCCTCCGCAAAATATACTTATCTAACTGGTGCTTACTCTCAGAACACTCCGTTCAACTCATTAACGCCCAAATAAAAGGGCAAGTGCATAAATTATATACATTTATAATTTTTTTTAACAAATAAATACTACATGCTTCATTTATTCATAATTTATTACAAAGCATTGCAAGTTCATTGTAATAACATTCGTATGCTAATACAAACTATCGGCAAGATCGGTATCGACAAATACTAAACGGTTTCATCGTTTAACATCGCAACTCCGTTCCGCTTCCGACGTTCATATTTTTATATGCTCGTGATTTCGTTATCGATTCGAGGTTATTAAATAAATCGTGTTTTTATACTCGATACCGAAAGTAAAGAGTATATTGAGTTTGTGCAATGTCCGTCATGGTGTATGTCCGTCTGTATGAACGCAACTTTTTTCCACACCGTTCAAGCTAGAGACTTGAAACTTTCCATTTCTCTTTATCTATAGGATAGTAAATTAAAGTGTCAAAATTGGAGTTCTCCGATAACTGGGGGGCTGGCAAATCGATAAGTTCGATAACTCAAAACCGACAAATCCACATATTTCGCACATCCTTACAACTAGAACTACCGAATTTGGTAAGAAGATAGCTACTATCAACCCCCAAAAAACCGCATCAAAAATTTTGAAGCAACGCTAACCCATTCCGCCCCCAGCCCCCGCATTTTGATATTAGAAATGGCTATATCTCCCAAAGTTTTTGAGTTATAGCCACCAAATTTGGTGCCAAGATAAATGATGGTGACCCCCCCAAAAAATGCCTCAAAAATTCGTCAAAAACGGGAATGCGTGTATCTTCCAGAGTTGTGGAGCTAGAGCCTCCAAATTTGGTAGGAAGATAGCTGGTAATGACTCCCAAAGAATTGCATCAAAGTTTTGGAGCCACGCCCACCCATTTCGCCCCCGTTTCCCCACCTTTTACAAACTTTTAACTAGAGACACCAAATTTGGTATGAAGATAGCAATTGACATTCCACATAGATCTGCATCAAAACTTTGGATGCCAAGCCCACCCATACCGCCCCTAGCCCCCCTTTCCCCACTTTTTACAGTTTTCGAGCTAGAGTCACCAAATTTGCTATGAAGATAGCAATTGACATTTCACTAAGATCTGCATCAAAAATTTGGATGCCACACTCACCCAATCCGCCTTTGAGCTAGAGTCACCAAATTTGGAGGGAAGATAGCTGGTGGCATCTCCATCTGCATCGGAGAATCTTCAAGGCAGCGTACACCCCTGCCGCATCCGTACCCCTTAGCAATCAGGCCTCTTTTTACCTGTTTTTATACTGGTATCGAGTATGCCGCATTTAAAAATAAAAAAGTTTTCATTTTTGTGTGCACTGTTCCGAACTTTTCTGTTTTTATTGGCATATGTGTATATAGTCCTCAATAACTAGTTATTTATTTCTGAATGCTTAAGATCCTAGCATGCCCATTGACGAGGCCAAGGTCAAAAATAACCTCCTTACTGTTCCGGTCGCGCTCCATAAAATATCAAGTTCCAAGCCAAGCAATTTCGCTGGGTCTAGTGTCCCATTGAGCAAGGAACAAACTGATCCCCGAGCATCCATATCTGAAAAGTGTCCAGCCACAGTCGTCCCGCCTATAACCAGATCCGTCGGTCAAAAACTTAAAATGCACAGACTGAGTCAATTTGAGTCAAAATTCTCTTCCAATTCTGTTAACACCGAAGTCTTTTCTGGAGACTATTTGAAATGGCCCTCGTTCCGGGACATTTTCACAGCGGTGTACATCAACTACCCAAGTCTAGTCCCAGTCGAAAAGCTGTTCCACTTAAATGCAAAAACTAGTGGCGAAGCTAAAGCTATCGTGTCAAAATTTCCACTCACGAATGCATAAGCTTGGCAAGCACTCGTGAACAGGTTAGAAAACAAAAGACTGTTAGTCAACAGTCAGCTCCGAATTCTTTTCAACGTACAACCAATTTCTCAAGAGTCTGCAGCCGCATTAAAACAATTACAGAGCACCAAGGATGTCTATCAGCTTAAGAGCTATCCGATATCTACACTGAGAATTGGGATTGTCTCCTCGTCTTCATGTGTTCGTCAAAGCTTCCGAAACTCACACTATCGCTGTGGGAACAGTCTCTCCATAGCACAGCAGATATTCCGACTTGGGTTGAGCTAAATAATTTCCTGTTAGAGCGGTATAGAACTTTAGAGGCAATCGAAGATAAATGGCCCTAGGTAGCTCCTCAGCTGGCGGTTAAGGCTACCAGAAAAGAACCCCCTTCCAAAAGAGTGAACTCCTTTGAGACCAAAGTCACTGCAAAGATTCAGACCTGCAAACTTTGCGCCAAAGAAAACCATCCAATTCGTACGTGTCATAAATTTTTGCAAATGTCTGTTCAAGAGCGATCCGACACTATAAAGCAGCACAAGCTGTGTTTAAATTGCTTCGCCAGGGGTCACCACCTCTAAGATTGCACAAGTGCGCATAATTGCCATACTTGCAAGGGGCGTCATAACATTCTCCTTCATCGTCCGACGAATTGCCAAACAGGTGGTTCTGGAACAGTTGACTTGGATTTTCCATCTTGTGAAGAAGGATTGGATGGTATCCTGTAAATTAATAGTGACTTCCGCAGGTACCAGCCGTGTGGTGATTATTGCTGTATCGTCAGCAAATATAGAGGTGGTGCAGCCGTGTAGGGTCGGGAAGTCGGAAGTATAAATGTTGTATAGCAAGGGGGAAAGGCCTGACCCCTAGGGGCATCCTGCAGGAATGTTGACAAGGACAGAATGGGCTCTTCCAATTAAGAAAGCTGTGAATACTTTAATAAGTTTCTTAGGGCTGACATCTTAAAAATGAGTCCGTTTTGCCGTACGGAGTCAAAAGCTGCTGTTATGTCCATCAGTACCATTTCGATTGAGTTCTGCCCATTAACTTGTTTTTTGTACATTATTTTCGATTCGGACTAGCGGATGGATTGTGCTATGTTCTTTAAAGCGAACTGCTCCTTAGGGAGTAGCTCGGCATTGTCTACACAAGATGAAATCTTTTCTTTTAGAATCTTTTCTAATATTTTGCTGACTGCAGACAGAAGGCTAATAGGCCGGTACGATGATGGGTTCTCGGGATGTTTGTTGAGCTTTCTAATTGGGATAACTTTAAATGTTTTCCAGACTTGTGGAAAATCTCCAAGTCGAAGAAATGCGTTCATAATTGCGGTCAAGAAGCGAATACCGCTGCTGGGTAGAGCTTTAAGGCAAAATTATTGATATCATCTAGGCCTGGGGCTTTTTGGGTTTTTCAACTGTTAATAATATCAGAGACAGTTTTACTGTTCGTAAAGTAGCTTTCGTTGGGGTTTAAATATAGAGTATTTAGTAGGTCTACACAGCTTTGAAAATCATATTCAGTATCAGGAAAGCTTAAGCACGTTGTACTCGAATGATTTGCCAAAAACGATACAGCGAGTGCTTCGCATTTTCCTCTGGAGCGGAACACCGTACTGTTCCAACTGCAAGAGTGGCGGTGCTAGAAGTTTTTTTTTCTTATTATTTTACCCACTTTCCAGAAAAGAGAAGAGCCTTTTTCAAAATTGGACAGAAATGTGTTCAATGACTTATAACGATGCGATGCTTTTTCTGTGCTTACACAGCGGTTAAGTGCTTTCATCGTTACAAGATGCGATACATGCCTGAACCTTTGCCAGTAGCGACGATGACTGTTTCTGCTCAAAATTAATAGCTTAGTATGAGCCGGCAGTGTCTTTGTGATGAACTGGGTCCTTACTTTAGAATACAACGGTTCTTAGCCTCTTGGATTACTTTTGTAAATTTGTCTATCATAGAATCTATGTGCCTTGTTTGAGTGATGGTCTCTTGGAGTACTGGTCGAAGGTTTTGGCTAAGGTAGCTGGCGTTAAGCGACTAGTTGGCTCTCTCTTAAACCTAAAGGTTTATTCTACTAAAGGTTGCTTGTGCAGCTCAATCTGAACTGGAAGGTGGTCCGAACTCAACTGGTTTAATGTTGTGGCCTGGGCCATTAATTGTGGGCAGTTTGAGAGGAAAATATTCAGAGTGGAACCTTGACACCTGGAGCTGGCAGGGACTAAACTATGGCTTGCGGGGTATGACATATTAATACGAAGTGCCATTAATTTTCCGTGCAGAATGTTACCCCAGCAGTTTGCACCCCCACTCACGGTGTCTGCTATTAAAGTCACCACATAGAATGTAGTTACTATTTATATTCGTAAGATTCCGAACTTGTCAGCAAATTGCTATTTTTATACCCTGAACCCATAAAATGGGTAAAATAGGTGTAACTGTTTTGTGAAAAAGTATGTAACAGGCAGAAGGAAGCATCTTCGACCCCATAAAGTATATATATTGTTGATCAGCATCAACTGCCGATTCAATATAGCCATGTCCGTCTGTCCGTCCGTCTGTCTGTCTGTATGCACGCGTGGAGCTAAAGACTTCAGATTTTGAATATTAGTTCTCCTATACCATAAGCAGAACAAGTTTGCGTCAAATTATCGATAACTAATCTGGTCTCCAATATACACATGCAATCGATTACATAAAAATATCGAATTTGGAATATGTAAAATGGGGGTTAAAATAATGGGTAACGATAGAACTTTTCTGAAAATTTCGTCCAAGTCGGTTAAGAAACACCGGAGATATCGAATTCAATCGATTGAAGTTAAGTCAGTATACCAAAGTCAATTATAAATTTAATTTATTTATTGCAACTGGGTTCAGGGTATCTTCTAGTCGGGCTCTCCCGACTAGAGCCTTCTTACTTGTTCATGTTTCATTTGCTAATGATCAGAACATTTCGTCTTTTAAAATCAGTGTTTCGAATCAAGATTTTTGCACTATATGCTGCAAAGAATTTTGGACAGAACACATAATTGTGAAAGAGTATACTGCAAGAAAACAAATCGGCCCCGATTGTATCTACCCTTCCGGTGGTTGGCTCTATAGTTAAAAAACTAACATCCTCCTTCTTACTTGGCTATCAGAATGTAAGAGGTCTTTGTAGAAAACTCATTAGTTTATACCTTAATAGTCTTTCTTTCCCTTTCCATTTCATTGCCTTTACTGAAACGTGGTTAAGGCAAGACATTCTAAATTCCGAAATTCTATGTAGTACATATTCTATTTATAGAAAGGACCGTACTCTACGGCGTGGTGGAGTGCTTATTGCTGTGAACGTAGACTTTCCTTCTGAAACAGTCGTATTAGATAGTTCTTTTGATATAGAGTTTATTGCTGTAAAGCTAAATATTTACGGTATTAACATTTTTATCACTTGTTCCTATATATCTCCTTCCTCTGATCTCTCTATCTATGAGACACATCTATCTGCTATTCATTCTGTCTCTGCCTTGCTTTCTGATCGCAATTTTCTTGTAGTTCTTGGTGATTTCAACATTGCTGAAGCTACTTGGATTTCTTGTCCTGACTCTGGTGCCCTAACTCCCACGGCCCCGAATGAATTTTTAACCGACTTACTTGGGATGTCATTGAGTCAAATTAATGCTATCCAAAATTCTCTTAATAAAATGCTTGATGTGATTTTTGTTTTGGATTCATCATCTACATCCGTTTCCCGTTTCCAGCCTATATCTTTTCCCGAAGACTTAAACCATCCTACGTTGGAGCTGTTGATTAATTTACCTTCCCGGACGCGTTGCAATGTCAAAATGCCTTTGAGTCGAGTTCGTCAATTTCCCAAAACTGATTTTGAGGGACTCGCCCTGCTTTTATCCCAAACTGACTGGTCTCCCCTCTACGAGTCTGACGACTTGGACGTGGCAGTCAGTATTTTTATAAAACCTTATATTCTTTTTTTGATATATGTGTCCCGGTTGGTAAGCTAAACAGGTCTAACAAACCTGTGTGGTTTACCCGAAAGTTGACAATTCTCAAAAATCGAAAATCTAAACCCTACAGGAGATTTAGAAAAAACAGCTCATCGGTAGCCAATTCTGAATACTTGATTGCTCGTGCCAGTTTTGCTATCTTAAATAACCAATGTTATGTTACCTGACTCGGTGTAGATAACAGTTTCAGCAGGATCCAAAGCGGTTTTTTGATTTTGTTTATGCGAAGCGTAGGTCATCGACACTCCCAACGGAGGTATTCTTTGAGGAAACGAAGGCCAATTTTGATCAGGAGATTGCAAATATATTTGCTAAATTTTTTCAAACGACTTATAGGTCATTTCAATCTCAAGTCGGTTTGCCTTACCCTTATCAGGTTAATGGCTCGAATCGCATCTTTGGACTGAAAATCACTGAAAACTCACTTTTAAATAATCTACATGTTTTGAAACCTATATTTTCCCCAGGACCTAACGGAGTGCCAAACTGTGTGCTTAGACACTGCGCTTATGGTCTTTTAAAGCCGTTGCTTAAGATGTTTAACTTGTCCCTGGAGTCAGGCTCCTTTCCAAAAATTTGGAAAGAGTCATTTATTATTCCTCTCCATAAAAAAGGAAACAAATCTAATGTTCAAAATTATAGGGGTATCTTCAAGTTGTCTGCTATTCCTAAGATTTTTGAAAAATTAATAACCTCCCATCTTCAACACCTTTGCAAACTATTATTGCACCGTGCCAGCACGGATTTATGAAACAAAGATCTACTACCACTAACTTTTAGAATTTACTTCGTTTGTTATCAAGGGTTTTCAGGACAAATTGCAGACTGATGTTATTTATACTGATTTTAGTAAGGCTTTCGACTCTGTAGATCATCATCTCCTAATACATAAACTAGAACTCTTGGGCTTTTCAAATATTCTAGTTCTTTGGATTAAAGACTACCTAACTCTTAGAACTCAGAGGGTTTTATTTAAAGGGTCCGTTTCCAAAAAGGTTCAGGTCAATTCAGGCGTTCCACAGGGTAGTCATCTTGGTCCTTTATTATTGATTTTCTTTCTAAACGATCTTCCGTCGGTTATAAAGTTCTCTCGGGCTTTGATGTACGCTGATGATGTAAAATTATGCACGTCAGCTGCAACTCCCCTAGCTTCTCAACAGCTTCAAAGAGATTTAGATAACTTTCAAATGTGGTGTTAAGTAAATTTTTTAAATCTTAATTGTAGTAAATGTAAATCTTATCGCGCGAACGCGATAAATCAGCTATGGCCAAACTCTAGGGTCGGCAAACCGTTTGATACGCAATAGACCACTAAACGCGTAGATGTAGTTTTAGTTATTTAATGTTCTTTCAGTCTTATAAATAATTATTCGACATTGACTTATAGCGTCTCGTGTTCTTAGAGCGAAAAAACTAGTATCTGCCTGTACTGTATAACTTACCGCGATCGATTCATTTCGCAACTGATTTGCATGTTTCATTTTCATCAGCCTTTGTTCATTTCTTTATAGTTTACAGTTATTTCTCTCTCAATTTCCTATTCTACGGTGTGACGTTGTGACGTCACAAGCATCCAGCTATCTATCGATGACGATAATTAGCATAACGCGAGCATTTTACCATGCAGGGCTGCGTTGCAGTTTTGCGCGGTAACATTCCCCCCCTTGCAAACTCTTACGCTCGACCGTGAGTTTGCACCTCTTGTGCTTGCGTTCGGACTCTGAGTTTCGCCAGCTTGACGACCGGTCGGGTAAGCAGTCCAGCAGCGGTGCGCACCACTGCGCTGCGTGCTTGGCTATCCTTTGCAGTGTGTAGCTCTAATACTACGCCTTTTCTCCAGTGCATTTTTGGATTCGCCTCGTCCACGATGATCACTACGTCGCCGCATTCAATGGGATCATTTGGTTGGCCGCACCATTTGGCTCTCAGTGTGAGATGTGGAAGGAATTCCTTTATCCAGCGTTTGCGAAACCTCTCCGCATTAGCGCTTGCGACTCTGTAGGACTTCGACAACAGTACTCCCAGCTTGCCCTGGTCATCCTTCGGCGCTATTGCACACGTCTTGCCTCTCAGAAAGTGATTCGGTGTCAGCACGTCAGCATTTACGGACTCTAAGGGGATGTAAGTTAGTGGCCTGGCGTTCAGTGTACTCTCGATTCTAGCGAGCGCGGCTCGCAGTACAGGGTCTGCCACATACGTCTCCTCTAGTATATCCGATAGCACGGACTTCACTGAGCGGATCATCCGCTCCCACGCACCACCCATGTGTGGCGCTCCAGGCGGGATAAATGACCAATTAATATCGGGATATTTTTCCTCTAGCTCGTCTGTCGAGATTCGTTCAATCTCTTGTGCTAGCACCTTGCTAGCGCCTCGGAAGTTCGTGCCGTTGTCCGACACGATTTTTCTGGGTACACCTCGTCTCGCTACAAATGTTTCGAACACTAAAAGAAAGGCATCCGTTGATAGCGAGTTTGCCAGCTCAATGTGCACTGCACGCACTGTCAAGCACGTAAATAGCACGCCCCATCGTTTCTCTCGTCTTCTGCCTACTGTGACTTCCATTGGTCCAAAGTAATCGACTCCAGTGCATGAAAACGGAGGCATGCTCACGGCTAGTCTTTCTGGTGGCAGATCGCCCATCTCTGGGTCTGAAGGCGTGGCTCTCTTGTTGGAACATCTTTGGCACGATTTAATCACTGCGCGCATTCTGGCTCTCAGACCCCGTATACAGTACAGCTGTCTCATCTCGTTAATCGCAACCTCGCTCATGTGATGATGAAACTTGCGATGATAAAAGTCCACGAGCAGCAGCGTGATACCATGCTGGCCTGGCAGTATCACTGGACGTTACGTTTCCACCATAACGCCTTCGATAACGTCGATTCTTCCGCGCACTCTCAGTACGCCCTTCTCGTCTAGGTAGGGGGACAACTTGAAGATTGAGCTACATCTTCTTACGTAACCTCCATGTTGCAGGCAGGCAATCTCCTCGCCGTATGTTTCGGCCTGTACAGCCTTATAAATGACGTTGTATACGCTAGTGATGCTGTTTGAGCGTATCAGGCTTGTGTACTCATTCTCCGGTTCCCTTTTGTATATTTTGCTCAGGAATCGCATTACGTTTCTAAGCGCATTTCTAAACCTCTCCCACTTGCTGAAGCGGGTCACATCTGGCAACAGCGCTGCCAAGCCAGGCTTCGACTCAGCGGCCACGTGTACCAGGTGTACGCGCTCTAGTTCGGTACCTTTGAAGTCTAGGTTTGTGATGGGCCAGTTGTTTGGGTCTTCTCCTAGTAATGACGGCCCAGTGAACCACCTTGCGCTGCTGTGGAATCGCAGCTCCTTTGTCCACTTGGTTCCATCGTCTGCTACGTTTAGGTGCGATGGCACCCACCTCCATTCGCCTATATCTGACGCCTCTAATATTTCGCCAATTCGCAGGGCTACGAATTGGTGGTACTTTCTTGCGTCAGATCTTATCCAGTAGAGCACGTTCTTAGAGTCAGTCCAGAACGTTCGTTTATGCTTCTTTACAGACATCTGTGTTTCTAAATAGCTGGCTAACCGTAGACCTAGTATAGCTGCCATTAATTCCATGCGTGGGATCGAGATTGGTTTCAAGGGCGCTACTCTCGTCTTTGAAGCCACTAGGGAGCAGATGGCGACGCCATCCTTCTCAGTTCGCAGGAATGCTACGGCAGCGTATGCGTCGATGCTTGCGTCTGTAAATATGTGTAGTTGTATATTAGTGTTGCTTGTTATGTTTAGACAACGCTGTATCTTTATGTCGCCCACTAGCCGCAGTTGGTCAAGCCAGTGACGCCATTTTGACCTTTCATCTTCGTTTATGGGCTCGTCCCATCCCACTGCTGATCTCCATATGGCTTGAAGAATTATTTTGCTTGGATGACGTAGAATCCAAGGAGACCTAGCGGGTCGAACACTGACATCACGATGCGTAACACTTGGCGCTTTGTTGTTTGGAACTTGTCCTCGTATATGGATTCATCGAACTTCAGAACGAACGTAAACTTGTCTGTTGCTGGTGTCCACCACATTCCTAGAACTCGCTCGTGCTGCTGTTCCTTTGCATCGATTCCCCATGCTTCTTGTTCTGCTGCGCTTTCACCTGCCAACGCGCACGCTACTTCTGGCGAGTTAGATCGCCAGCTACGCATTTCAAAGCCGCCTTCAGCATGAATGGACCTGACTTGCAGCGCCATCTCAGTAACTTCCGCCTCCGTCTCGCCGCTTTGCAGCCAGTCGTCTACGAAAGTATTTCTCACGATCGCTTCTGCTGCTTGGGGGTAGTCCTTGGCAAAACGTTCCGCATTCTTGTTCTTCACGAAGTTTGCTGCTACTGGGGAGCAGGAGGCACCAAAGGTCATAACTTGCATGATATACCTGTCTGGTTCGCGAGTGCGATCGCCATATCTCCAAAGAAATTGTTGTGCTACTTGATCCTCTCGCCGTATTTTAATTTGATGGAACATTTCTCTTATATCGCCACACACAGCAACGGCCTTTTCTCTGAATCGAATCAGCGCGCCTACCAGCGATGGTGTCAAGTCAATCCCTTTTAGAAGTGAAGAGTTGAGAGCGACCCCGTCTACTCTGGCAGCGGCGTCCCATACAAGTCTCAGCTTACCTTTATTTGGATTGCTAATCACGAATATCGGCAAGCACCATGATCGTTCCCCGTCGATCGTCTCATGCGTCTCCAGACGGCGCACATATCCCTGCGTTTCGTACCGCCTTATTGTAGCGTTCACGAACTCTCGCAACTTCACGTCGCGCTCCATACGCGTCTCTAGACTCAGCAGCCGGTGCATTGCCATGCCCCAAGACTTGGGCATGGTTATTCTTTCATGCTTCCATAGCAATCCTGTTTCCCACCGCTTCTCGTCAGGTAGGTACCTTGTAGTACTCTCCAGTATCTCGAGCGCTCGTTGCTCCTCTTTGGATTGAAGCGTGCCCTTAGGGGCACTCACGCCGATCGCGTCTAGCGCAAAGTTAGCTTTCACCATGTCGTCTAAAAGTCTGTCGTTGTTGCACTCGCATACGTGCATCACTCGTAGACCTGATGAATCCTGTCGCTTGTTGCGGCCGTAGAGTGACCATCCTAATCTGGACTTGGCAGCTATCAGCTCAGCATTATCTGATTCCTTGACCACCAATGGTACTCCTAACCTTGCGTTGTCCAGACCGATTATAATCGTTGCACGTTTTTCTTTGTACGTCTGTATGGGTACCTTTTGCAGATGCCGATGAGCTTTTATGGTGGCAGCGTCTAACGTCTGGCTCGGCAAGTCTAGGCTGCGTATAGTGCGCACATTACTCAGCGTATATTTACGTGCCTCCTTGTCTCTCGCAGATATGCTGAACGAAACTCTTTTCGAGGCTAGTTCCTTCTGTGTAATGTCACCCGTCCACCTCAGGCACAGCTCATCTGATGGTCCGTCGATCTGCAACTCCTCGGCCACTCTTGCCTCTAAGAGTGTGCAAGCTGATCCTTCATCTATTAGCGCATATGTGTGCAGCATCTTGGATGGCCCGTACAGTGTGACAGGCACGTACCGGCACAACGCTTTGTCGCTCTGGCCTGTATGTAAAATAACAGCGCTATTAATACGGTTTTCTGGAGCTGTACTCACGTTTCCATATTTGTTCTCGTGCAACAGCGGATGGTGCACCTTGGTACACCCGTCGACTCGGCATATCTCCTTGGTCTTACAGTGTTTTGAAAAATGTTTACCAAAGCATAGCCAGCAAAGTTTGTTCTCCTTGACAAACCTCCATTTGTTTTGTCCACTCAAGTTCCTGAACTCTTCGCATGCTTCCAACTTGTGCTTCTTCCCGCATTTGTGACATCCTCCTGATGCAGTCGACTCTGTGTCATTGTCGTTGTGAATCAGTAGTCTGGAGCGTACGTGCTTATTAGTCGACTTGGTCTCGCGTTGATCTGTTGCCGTTGTTATTGGCATAACGGTGCTCGCGCATGATGCTAATTTAAACAACCAGTCGTCGAATGTCGCTATATCTACTTTTGCTAGGGTACAGCTATATCGTGCCCAATCCAGCTTCAAGTCACACGGCAATTTATCCAGCAAATTGCGCAGAAGCATTGGGTCTCTGAGGTAGTCGGCAAGTCCTACGGCGCATACTGTTGCGCAGTAGTTTTGCACTGCTAACGCCAGATGAATCAAGGACTCTAGATTGCTGTTTCTCACTTGCGGCTCCATTCTAAGCTTCGTGTGTAGACTCTCGTAGATCGCATCTGGTCTGCCGTAAAGCATACGAAGAGTGCTCAAAGCTTGTGGCACTGTCGCTGGCACCATTAACTTGCCACGCACCGCTTCAAGGGCAGCTCCACGTAGACATTTTTGTAACCGGATCAGGTTCTCCTGATCTGTGAATCCACACCTCTCATTCGATTGGTTGTAGTTAGCGATGAACATCGGCCACTCCTCTGGGCTACCAGAGAAGCTAGGTAGATCTCTACTGATCACCTGTCTCGTCGCTAACTGAGATGCTGTAAGGGACACATTCTGAGTGGAATAAATGTTCGTACTATATGTTGGTACTTGCTGCTGCATGTAGCTGTCGAGGCACGCTCTCGCTACATGTGGAGTCTGGTACTCGTTTTGTGGCGGCGTTGATGCAGTTGCGTTTGGCCTTTCTGCCCGTTGTTGCCTTTCGTCGACGTGCGTATTCGGGGGTCCTGAACGCGGGGCTTGCGTTGCTCTTTCGATCACTGTTGATCGCTCCCGATCTTCGCAGGTTCCATACACCGTTGAGTGCAACACGCCGTCAAGCAGAGCTAAGCCTGGGCCTGCTCTTGTTGTCTGGTAAGCCTCTCTGCTGTGTGTTGGGGTCACGTGTCGCTCTTCCCACGCCGCTCGCGCTCCTAGTTGTGCCCATGTGACTTCGGCAGCTGTGGACGAGTTGGCCGTGGCAATTGTCTCCACTAAGTTCACACCCATGTGCGTACCGCCTGCTCGATTCATTTCCACACTGCTGTTTGCATTCACCTGCGATCCCAGCGACATGGCTCCATTGACCACCGTCGCTGCACCAAGTAGTGAGTGCGTGTCCTCTTCAGGCCTATGTACTGGCAGCATGCTCTCGTCTGTGTTCGCCATGTTGTGCGCAGCGCGTGGTTGGTTGCTTCCAGGTTATGTTCGCACACCGTGGCTTGTGTTATACAGTTGCGAGCTTAACCTCACTTTCGCGGCTTAATTTGCTCAAGTGCAGGTCAAAGTTCATGCATATACGGAACTCACCAATTGCCTTTCAAACGCTATTCGAATCCAAGTTGAAATCCGTTTCCAATGTAAAAGGCAAATTCAATAGCTAATAGTTTTTTCGAATGTTATCGCGCGAACGCGATAAATCAGCTATGGCCAAACTCTAGGGTCGGCAAACCGTTTGATACGCAATAGACCACTTAACGCGTAGATGTAGTTTTAGTTATTTAATGTTCTTTCAGTCTTATAAATAATTATTCGATATTGACTTATAGCGTCTCGTGTTCTTAGAGCGAAAAAACTAGTATCTGCCTGTACTGTATAACTTACCGCGATCGATTCATTTCGCAACTGATTTGCATGTTTCATTTTCATCAGCCTTTGTTCATTTCTTTATAGTTTACAGTTATTTCTCTCTCAATTTCCTATTCTACGGTGTGACGTTGTGACGTCACAAGCATCCAGCTATCTATCGATGACGATCATTAGCATAACGCGAGCATTTTACCATGCAGGGCTGCGTTGCAGTTTTGCGCGGTAACAGTAAAGTTTTGTCATTTTTTGATGTTTGCCCTTTTTTAATATATATTTTCTTGACAACAAACCACTAGATAGAATTGAATGGGTTGACGATTTGGGCATCGTCATCGACCCAAAGCTTAAGTTTGACAAGCATATTTCTTCAATTTCTAATCGAGCATCTGGTGTCTTGGGCTTATTAAGCGCTGGTCGAAGGAGTTCAACGATCCCTACTTAACAAAAACTCTGTATCCTTCTCTTGTACGACCGATTCTGGAATATGGATCTTGTATATGGTTTCCCAAATACGAAATTCATCAGAATAAAATAGAATCGGTGAAAAAAACAATTTCTGTTTTTCGCACTTAGAGGTCTTAACTGGGACACTCACAATAATTTGCCATCTTATCGTAGTAGACTTTTACTAATAGTTCTTCTTTCTCTTAATGGTCGTAGAATAATGCTAGCATTTTCCTTTTTTCACAAATTAATTAATGGTGAAATTGATTCTTCTGAATTAATTAACCAAATTAACTTTGCTGTTCCTATTAGAAATACTAGAAATTTTGTACCTATATCTCTTCAAACTTGTAATTCTAATTATGCTTTTCGTATTCTGTGTTCTATTTATAACGATCTTTCCCACCTAATACACAGTGCCACTCCTACTTGCTCTATTAAAAAGATAGTTTTGTGTCATTTGTCTGCATGTTCGCGATCATCGTAACCGCACGATAAGCGGAGCCCCCTCGGTCGGATGGGCGGGAGGTGGGTCGCTTTGTGCGTAAGGTCAAGCCGATAACATATATAGCTAGAGCTATTGATAACGAATTGTTGAGCCAGGTTTCTGTGAGTAAACAAATGTCTATGCTCTCTTCGGATAATAGGTCACTCAATCCTTCTATTTTTTTTCGAATGCCTTTGGCATTCCAAGTGTTCATGCCTTAAAGTAGGCAGTGAACAAGGAGTTGCCGCTCTCTTACCCTCTCTCTGCAGACATCGTTAATCCACCTCATATTAGCAACATGTAACATGTTAGCTAGGCTAGTTAACTTAGCAGCATGTATAATTAGATTGAAAATATAAGTGAACACAAAACGACGTGCATTTCTGCCTTTGGATTATTTATTTCAACCCACCTCTACATAATCGACAACGGAGTCATTTTTGTGAAGCCACCAACACAACCCGGAAAACCCAGCCTACTACATAATCATTGGTCCTTCGAGCCGGATCTTTCTAAAAATCAACACAGCAAGCATCGTTGGAATTTTCCGATCAGAGACCACAGATGCCAAGTGGCAACTCCTCCGCAAAATATACTTATCTAACTGGTGCTTACTCTCAGAACACTCCGTTCAACTCATTAACGCCCAAATAAAAGGGCAAGTGCATAAATTATATACATTTATAGTTTTTTTAAACAAATAAATACTACATGCTTCATTTATTCATAATTTATTACAAAGCATTGTAAGTTCATTTTAATAACATTCGTATGCTAATACAAACTATCGGCAAGATCGGTATCGACAAATACTAAACGGTTTCATCGTTTAACATCGCAACTCCGTTCCGCTTCCGACGTTCATATTTTTATATGCTCGTGATTTCGTTATCGATTCGAGGTTATTAAATAAATCGTGTTTTTATACTCGATACCGAAGGTAAAGAGTATATTGAGTTTGTGCAATGTCCGTCATGGTGTATGTCCGTCTGTATGAACGCAACTTTTTTCCACACCGTTCAAGCTAGAGACTTGAAACTTTCCATTTCTCTTTATCTATAGGATAGTAAATTAAAGTGTCAAAATTGGAGTTCTACGATAACTGGGGGGCTGGCAAATCGATAAGTTCGATAACTCAAAACCGACAAATCCACATATTTCGCACATCCTTACAACTAGAACTACCGAATTTGGTAAGAAGATAGCTACTATCAACCCCCAAAAAACCGCATCAAAAATTTTGAAGCAACGCCCACCCATTCCGCCCCCAGCCCCCGCATTTTGATATTAGAAATGGCTATATCTCCCAAAGTTTTTGAGTTATAGCCACCAAATTTGGTGCCAAGATAAATGATGGTGACCCCCCCAAAAAATGCCTCAAAAATTCGTCAAAAACTGAAATTCGTGTATCTTCCAGAGTTGTGGAGCTAGAGCCTCCAAATTTGGTAGGAAGATAGCTGGTAATGACTCCCAAAGAATTGCATCAAAGTTTTGGAGCCACGCCCACCCATTTCGCCCCCCTTTCCCCACCTTTTACAAACTTTTAACTAGAGACACCAAATTTGGTATGAAGATAGCAATTGACATTCCACATAGATCTGCATCAAAACTTTGGATGCCAAGCCCACCCATACCGCCCCTAGCCCCCCTTTCCCCACTTCTTACAGTTTTCGAGCTAGAGTCACCAAATTTGCTTTGAAGATAGCAATTGACATTTCACTAAGATCTGCATCAAAAATTTGGATGCCACACTCACCCAATCCGCCTTTGAGCTAGAGTCACCAAATTTGGAGGGAAGATAGCTGGTGGCATCTCCATCTGCATCGGAGCATCTTCAAGGCAGCGTACACCCCTGCTGCATCCGTACCCCTTAGCAATCAGGCCTCTTTTTACCTGTTTTTATACTGGTATCGAGTATGCCGCAGTCGGTTGCGTCAGACTTCACCGTTTCCACTTGTTTTTATTTAATAAGAAAATCCTAATTCGCATTTAAAAAAAAAAAGTTTTCATTTTTGTGTGCACTGTTCCGAACTTTTCTGTTTTTATTGGCATATGTGTATATAGTCCTCAATAACTAGTTATTTATTTCTGAATGCTTAAGATCCAAGCATGCCCATTGACGAGGCCAAGGTCAAAAATAACCTCCTTATTGTTCCGGTCGCGCTCCATAAAATATCAAGTTCCAAGCCATGCAATTTCGCTGGGTCTAGTGTCCCATTGAGCAAGGAACAAACTGATCCCCGAGCATCCACATCTGAAAAGTGTCCAGCCACAGTCGTCCCGCCTATAACCAGATCCGTCGGTCAAAAACTTAAAATGCACAGACTGAGTCAATTTGAGTCAAAATTCTCTTCCAATTCTGTTAACACCGAAGTCTTTTCTGGAGACTATTTGAAATGGCCCTCGTTCCGGGACATTTTCACAGCGGTGTACATCAACTACCCAAGTCTAGTCCCAGTCGAAAAGCTGTTCCACTTAAATGCAAAAACTAGTGGCGAAGCTAAAGCTATCGTGTCAAAATTTCCACTCACGAATGCATAAGCTTGGCAAGCACTCGTGAACAGGTTAGAGAACAAAAGACTGTTAGTCAACAGTCAGCTCCGAATTCTGTTCAACGAACAACCAATTTCTCAAGAGTCTGCAGCCGCATTAAAACATTTACATAGCAGGATGTCTATCAGCTTAAGAGCTATCCGATATCTACACTGAGAATTGGGATTGTCTCCTCGTCTTCATGTGTTCGTCAAAGCTTCCGAAACTCACACTATCGCTGTGGGAACAGTCTCTCCATAGCACAGCAGATATTCCGACTTGGGTTGAGCTAAATAATTTCCTGTTAGAGCGGTATAGAACTTTAGAGGCAATCGAAGATAAATGGCCCTAGGTAGCTCCTCAGCTGGCGGTTAAGGCTACCAGAAAAGAACCCCCTTCCAAAAGAGTGAACTCCTTTGAGACCAAAGTCACTGCAAAGATTCAGACCTGCAAACTTTGCGCCAAAGAAAACCATTCAATTCGTACGTGTCATAAATTTTTGCAAATGTCTGTTCAAGAGCGATCCGACACTATAAAGCAGCACAAGCTGTGTTTAAATTGCTTCGCCAGGGGTCACCACCTCAAAGATTGCACAAGTGCGCATAATTGCCATACTTGCAAGGGGCGTCATAACATTCTCCTTCATCGTCCGACGAATTGCCAAACAGGTGGTTCTGGAACAGTTGACTTGGATTTTCCATCTTGTGAAGAAAGATTGGATGGTATCAAAAGCCTCCTGTAAATTAATAGTGACTTCCGCAGGTACCAGCCGTGTGGTGATTATTGCTGTATCGTCAGCAAATATAGAGGTGGTGCAGCCGTGTAGGGTCGGGAAGTCGGAAGTATAAATGTTGTATAGCAAGGGGGAAAGGCCTGACCCCTAGGGGCATCCTGCAGGAATGTTGACAAGGACAGAATGGGCTCTTCCAATTAAGAAAACTGTGAATACTTTAATAAGTTTCTTAGGGCTGACATCTTAAAAATGAGTCCGTTTTGCCGTATGGAGTCAAAAGCTGCTGTTATGTCCATCAGAACCATTTCGATTGAGTTCTGCCCATTAACTTGTTTTTTGTACATTATTTTCGATTCGGACTAGCGGATGGATTGTGCTATGTTCTTTAAAGCGAACTGCTCCTTAGGGAGTAGCTCGGCATTGTCTACACAAGATGAAATCTTTTCTTTTAGAATCTTTTCTAATATTTTGCTGACTGCAGACAGAAGGCTAATAGGCCGGTACGATGATGGGTTCTCGGGATGTTTGTTGGGCTTTCTAATTGGGATAACTTTAAATGTTTTCCAGACTTGTGGAAAATCTCCAAGTCGAAGAAATGCGTTCATAATTGCGGTCAAGAAGCGAATACCGCTGCTGGGTAGAGCTTTAAGGCAAAATTATTGATATCATCTAGGCCTGGGGCTTTTTGGGTTTTTCAACTGTTAATAATATCAGAGACAGTTTTACTGTTCGTAAAGTAGCTTTCGTTGGGGTTTAAATATAGAGTATTTAGTAGGTCTACACAGCTTTGAAAATCATATTCAGTATCAGGAAAGCTTAAGCACGTTGTACTCGAATGATTTGCCAAAAACGATACAGCGAGTGCTTCGCATTTTCCTCTGGAGTGGAACACCGTACTGTTCCAACTGCAAGAGTGGCGGTGCTAGAAGTTTTTTTTCTTATTATTTTACCCACTTTCCAGAAAAGAGAAGAGCCTTTTTCAAAATTGGACAGAAATGTGTTCAATGACTTATAACGATGCGATGCTTTTTCTGTGCTTACACAGCGGTTAAGTGCTTTCATCGTTACAAGATGCGATACATGCCTGAACCTTTGCCAGTAGCGACGATGACTGTTTCTGCTCAAAATTAATAGCTTAGTATGAGCCGGCAGTGTCCTTGTGATGAACTGGGTCCTTACTTTAGAATACAACGGTTCTTAGCCTCTTGGATTACTATTGTAAATTTGTGTATCATAGAATCTATGTGCCTTGTTTGAGTGATGGTCTCTTGGTAAAGGTTTATTCTACTAAAGGTTGCTTGTGCAGCTCAATCTGAACTGGAAGGTGGTCCGAACTCAACTGGTTTAATGTTGTGGCCTGGGCCATTAATTGTGGGCAGTTTGAGAGGAAAATATTCAGAGTGGAACCTTGACACCTGGAGCTGGCAGGGACTAAACTATGGCTTGCGGGGTATGACATATTAATACGAAGTGCCATTAATTTTTCGTGCAGAATGTTACCCCAGCAGTTTGCACCCCCAATCACGGTGTCTGCTATTAAAGTCACCACATAGAATGTAGTTACTATTTATATTCGTAAGATTCCGAACTTGTCAGCAAATTGCTATTTTTATACCCTGAACCCATAAAATGGGTAAAATAGGTGTAACTGTTTTGTGAAAAAGTATGTAACAGGCAGAAGGAAGCATCTTCGACCCCATAAAGTATATATATTGTTGATCAGCATCAACTGCCGATTCAATATAGCCATGTCCGTCTGTCCGTCCGTCTGTCTGTCTGTATGCACGCGTGGAGCTAAAGACTTCAGATTTTGAATATTAGTTCTCCTATACCATAAGCAGAACAAGTTTGCGTCAAATTATCGATAACTAATCTGGTCTCCAATATACACATGCAATCGATTACATAAAATATCGAATTTGGAATATGTAAAAATGGGGGTTAAAATAATGGGTAACGATAGAACTTTTCTGAAAATTTCGTCCAAGTCGGTTAAGAAACACCGGAGATATCGAATTTAATCGATTGAAGTTAAGTCAGTATACCAAAGTCAATTATAAATTTAATTTATTTATTGCAACTGGGTTCAGGGTATCTTCTAGTCGGGCTCTCCCGACTGGAGCCTTCTTACTTGTTCATGTTTCATTTGCTAATGATCAGAACATTTCGTCTTTTAAAATCAGTGTTTCGAATCAAGATTTTTGCACTATATGCTGCAAAGAATTTTGGACAGAACACATAATTGTGAAAGAGTATACTGCAAGAAAACAAATCGGCCCCCGATTCTATCTACCCTTCCGGTGGTTGGCTCTATAGTTAAAAAAACTAACATCCTCCTTCTTACTTGGCTATCAGAATGTAAGAGGTCTTTGTAGAAAACTCATTAGTTTATACCTTAATAGTCTTTCTTTCCCTTTCCATGTCATTGCCTTTACTGAAACGTGGTTAAGGCAAGACATTCTCAATTCCGAAATTCTATGTAGTACATATTCTATTTATAGAAAGGACCGTATTCTACGGCGTGGTGGAGTGCTTATTGCTGTGAACGTAGACTTTCCTTCTGAAACAGTCGTATTAGATAGTTCTGTTGATATAGAGTTTATTGCTGTAAAGCTAAATATTTACGGTATTAACATTTTTATCACTTGTTCCTATATACCTCCTTCCTCTGATCTCTCTATCTATGAGACACATCTATCTGCTATTCTGTCTCTGCCTTGCTTTCTGATCGCAATTTTCTTGTAGTTCTTGGTGATTTCAACATTGCTGAAGCTACTTGGATTTCTTGTCCTGACTCTGGTGCCCTAACTCCCACGGCCCCGAATGAATTTTTAACCGACTTACTTGGGATGTCATTGAGTCAAATTAATGCTATCCAAAATTCTCTTAGTAAAATGCTTGATGTGATTTTTGTTTTGGATTCATCATCTACATCCGTTTCCCGTTTCGAGCCTATATCTTTTCCCGAAGACTTAAACCATCCTACGTTGGAGCTGTTGATTAATTTACCTTCCCGGACGCGTTGCAATGTCAAAATGCCTTTGAGTCGAGTTCGTCAATTTCCCAAAACTGATTTTGAGGGACTCGCCCTGCTTTTATCCCAAACTGACTGGTCTCCCCTCTACGAGCCTGACGACTTGGACGTGGCAGTCAGTATTTTTTATAAAACCTTATATTCTTTATTTGATATATGTGCAAATATATTTGCTAAATTTTTTCAAACGACTTATAGGTCATTTCAATCTCAAGTCGGTTTGCCTTACCCTTATCAGGTTAAGTGCTCGAATCGCATCTTTGGACTGAAAATCACTGAAAACTCACTTTTAAATAATCTACATGTTTTGAAACCTATATTTTTCCCAGGACCTAACGGAGAGCCAAACTGTAAGCTTAGACACTGCGCTCATGGTCTTTTAAAGCCGTTGCTTAAGATGTTTAACTTTTCAGGACAAATTGCAGACTGATGTTATTTATACTGATTTTAGTAAGGCTTTCGACTCTGTAGATCATCATCTCCTAATACATAAACTAGAACTCTTGGGCTTTTCAAATATTCTAGTTCTTTGGATTAAAGACTACCTAACTCTTAGAACTCAGAGGGATTTATTTAAAGGGTCCGTTTCCAAAAAGGTTCAGGTCAATTCAGGCGTTCCACAGGGTAGTCATCTTGGTCCTTTATTATTTATTTTCTTTATAAACGATCTTCCATCGGTTATAAAGTTCTCTCGGGTTTTTTATGTACGCTGATGATGTAAAATTATGCACGTCAGCTGCTACTCCCCTAGCTTCTCAACAGCTTCAAAGAGATTTAGATAACTTTCAACTGTGGTGTTAAGTAAATTTTTTAAATCTTAATTGTAGTAAATGTAAAGAATTGTCATTTTTTGATGTTTGCCCTTTTTTAATATATATATTCTTGACAACAAACCACTAGATAGAATTGAATGGGTTGACGATTTGGGCATCGTCATCGACCCAAAGCTTACGTTTGACAAGCATATTTCTTCAATTTCTAATCGAGCATCTGGTGTCTTGGGCTTATTAAGCGCTGGTCGAAGGAGTTCAACGATCCCTACTTAACAAAAACTCTGTATACTTCTCTTGTACGACCGATTCTGGAATATGGATCTTGTATATGATTTCCCAAATACGAAATTCATCAGAATAAAATAGAATCGGTGAAAAAAACAATTTCTGTTTTTCGCACTTAGAGGTCTTAACTGGGACACTCACAATAATTTGCCATCTTATCGTAGTAGACTTTTACTAATAGTTCTTCCTTCTCTTAATGGTCGTAGAATAATGCTAGCATTTTCCTTTTTTCACAAATTAATTAATGGTGAAATTGATTCTTCTGAATTAATTAACCAAATTAACTTTGCTGTTCCTATTAGAAATACTAGAAATTTTGTACCTATATCTCTTCAAACTTGTAATTCTAATTATGCTTTTCGTATTCTGTGTTCTATTTATAACGATCTTTCCCACCTAATACACAGTGCCACTCCTACTTGCTCTATTAAAAAGATAGTTTTGTGTCATTTGTCTGCATGTTCGCGATCATCGTACCGCACGATAAGCGGAGCCCCCTCGGTCGGATGGGCGGGAGGTGGGTCGCTTTGTGCGTAAGGTCAAGCCGATAACATATATAGCTAGAGCTATTGATAACGAATTGTTGAGCCAGGTTTCTGTGAGTAAACAAATGTCTATGCTCTCTTCGGATAATAGGTCACTCAATCCTTCTATTTTTGTTCGAATGCCTTTGGCATTCCAAGTGTTCATGCCTTAAAGTAGGCAGTGAACAAGGAGTTGCCGCTCTCTTACCCTCTCTCTGCAGACATCGTTAATCCACCTCATATTAGCAACATGTAACATGTTAGCTAGGCTAGTTAACTTTAGCAGCATGTATAATTAGATTGAAAATATAAGTGAACACAAAACGACGTGCATTTCTGCCTTTGGATTATTTATTTCAACCCACCTCTACATAATCGACAACGGAGTCATTTTTGTGAAGCCACCAACACAACCCGGAAAACCCAGCCTACTACATAATCATTGGTCCTTCGAGCCGGATCTTTCTAAAAATCAACACAGCAAGCATCGTTGGAATTTTCCGATCAGAGACCACAGATGCCAAGTGGCAACTCCTCCGCAAAATATACTTATCTAACTGGTGCTTACTCTCAGAACACTCCGTTCAACTCATTTACGCCCAAATAAAAGGGCAAGTGCATAAGTTATATACATTTATAATTTTTTTAAACAAATAAATACTACATGCTTCATTTATTCATAATTTATTACAAAGCATTGCAAGTTCATTGTAATAACATTCGTATGCTAATACAAACTATCGGCAAGATCGGTATCGACAAATACTAAACGGTTTCATCGTTTAACATCGCAACTCCGTTCCGCTTCCGACGTTCATATTTTTATATGCTCGTGATTTCGTTATCGATTCGAGGTTATTAAATAAATCGTGTTTTTATACTCGATACCGAAGGTAAAGAGCATATTGAGTTTGTGCAATGTCCGTCATGGTGTATGTCCGTCTGTATGAACGCAACTTTTTTCCACACCGTTCAAGCTAGAGACTTGAAACTTTCCATTTCTCTTTATCTATAGGATAGTAAATTAAAGTGTCGAAATTGGAGTTCTACGATAACTGGGGGGCTGGCAAATCGATAAGTTCGATAACTCAAAACCGACAAATCCACATATTTCGCACATCCTTACAACTAGAACTACCGAATTTGGTAAGAAGATAGCTACTATCAACCCCCAAAAAACTGCATCAAAAATTTTGAAGCTACGCCCACCCATTCCGCCCTCAGCCCCCCGCATTTTGATATTAGAAATGGCTATATCTCCCAAAGTTCTTGAGTTATAGCCACCAAATTTGGTGCCAAGATAAATGATGGTGACCCCCCCAAAAAATGCCTCAAAATATCGTCAAAAACGGGAATGCGTGTATCTTCCAGAGTTGTGGAGCTAGAGCCTCCAAATTTGGTAAGAAGATAGCTGGTAATGACTCCCAAAGAACTGCATCAAAGTTTTGGAGCCACGCCCACCCATTTCGCCCCCCTTTCCCCACCTTTTACAAACTTTTAACTAGAGACACCAAATTTGGTATGAAGATAGCAATTGACATTCCACATAGATCTGCATCAAAACTTTGGATGCCAAGCCCACCCATACCGCCCCTAGCCCCCCTTTCCCCACTTCTTACAGTTTTCGAGCTAGAGTCACCAAATTTGCTATGAAGATAGCAATTGACATTTCACTAAGATCTGCATCATAAATTTGGATGCCACACTCACCCAATCCGCCTTTGAGCTAGAGTCACCAAATTTGGAGGGAAGATAGCTGGTGGCATCTCCATCTGAATCGAAGAATCTTCAAGGCAGCGTACACCCCTGCCGCATCCGTACCCCTTAGCAATCAGGCCTCTTTTTACCTGTTTTTATACTGGTATCGAGTATGCCGCAGTCGGTTGCGTCAGACTTCACCGTTTCCACTTGTTTTTATTTAATAAGAAAATCCTAATTCGCATTTAAAAAAAAAAAGTTTTCATTTTTGTGTGCACTGTTCCGAACTTTTCTGTTTTTATTGGCATATGTGTATATAGTCCTCAATAACAAGTTATTTATTTCTGAATGCTTAAGATCCTAGCATGCCCATTGACGAGGCCAAGGTCAAAAATAACCTCCTTACTGTTCCGGTCGCGCTCCATAAAATATCAAGTTCCAAGCCAAGCAATTTCGCTGGGTCTAGTGTCCCATTGAGCAAGGAACAAACTGATCCCCGAGCATCCACATCTGAAAAGTGTCCAGCCACAGTCGTCCCGCCTATAACCAGATCCGTCGGTCAAAAACTTAAAATGCACAGACTGAGTCAATTTGAGTCAAAATTCTCTTCCAATTCTGTTAACACCGAAGTCTTTTCTGGAGACTATTTGAAATGGCCCACGTTCTGGGACATTTTCACAGCGGTGTACATCAACTACCCAAGTCTAGTCCCAGTCGAAAAGCTGTTCCACTTAAATGCAAAAACTAGTGGCGAAGCTAAAGCTATCGTGTCAAAATTTCCACTCACGAATGCATAAGCTTGGCAAGCACTCGTGAACAGGTTAGAGAACAAAAGACTGTTAGTCAACAGTCAGCTCCGAATTCTGTTCAACGTACAACCAATTTCTCAAGAGTCTGCAGCCGCATTAAAACAATTACAGAGCACCATCCAAGGATGTCTATCGGCTTAAGAGCTATCCGATATCTACACTGAGAATTGGGATTGTCTCCTCGTCTTCATGTGTTCGTCAAAGCTTCCGAAACTCACACTATCGCTGTGGGAACAGTCTCTCCATAGCACAGCAGATATTCCGACTTGGGTTGAGCTAAATAATTTCCTGTTAGAGCGGTATAGAACTTTAGAGGCAATCGAAGATAAATGGCCCTAGGTAGCTCCTCAGCTGGCGGTTAAGGCTACCAGAAAAGAACCCCCTTCCAAAGAGTGAACTCCTTTGAGACCAAAGTCACTGCAAAGATTCAGACCTGCAAACTTTGCGCCAAAGAAAACCATCCAATTCGTACGTGTCATAAATTTTTGCAAATGTCTGTTCAAGAGCGATCCGACACTATAAAGCAGCACAAGCTGTGTTTAAATTGCTTCGCCAGGGGTCACCACCTCAAAGATTGCACAAGTGCGCATAATTGCCATACTTGCAAGGGGCGTCATAACATTCTCCTTCATCGTCCGACGAATTGCCAAACAGGTGGTTCTGGAACAGTTGACTTGGATTTTCCATCTTGTGAAGAAAGATTGGATGGTATCAAAAGCCTCCTGTAAATTAATAGTGACTTCCGCAGGTACCAGCCGTGTGGTGATTATTGCTGTATCGTCAGCAAATATAGAGGTGGTGCAGCCGTGTAGGGTCGGGAAGTCGGAAGTATAAATGTTGTATAGCAAGGGGGAAAGGCCTGACCCCTAGGGGCATCCTGCAGGAATGTTGACAAGGACAGAATGGGCTCTTCCAATTAAGAAAGCTGTGAATACTTTAATAAGTTTCTTTGGGCTGACATCTTAAAAATGAGTCCGTTTTGCCGTCAAAAGCTGCTGTTATGTCCATCAGTACCATTTCGATTGAGTTCTGCCCATTAAATTGTTTTTTGTACATTATTTTCGATTCGGACTAGCGGATGGATTGTGCTATGTTCTTTAAAGCGAACTGCTCCTTAGGGAGTAGCTCGGCATTGTCTACACAAGATGAAATCTTTTCTTTTAGAATCTTTTCTAATATTTTGCTGACTGCAGACAGAAGGCTAATAGGCCGGTACGATGATGGGTTCTCGGGATGTTTGTTGGGCTTTCTAATTGGGATAACTTTAAATGTTTTCCAGACTTGTGGAAAATCTCCAAGTCGAAGAAATGCGTTAATAATTGCGGTCAAGAAGCGAATACCGCTGCGGGGAGAGCTCTAAGGCAAAATTATTGATATCATCTAGGCCTGGGGCTTTTTGGGTTTTTCAACTGTTAATAA
This sequence comes from Scaptomyza flava, assembly GCA_030179655.1. Lineage (NCBI taxonomy): Eukaryota > Metazoa > Arthropoda > Insecta > Diptera > Drosophilidae > Scaptomyza > Scaptomyza flava. The sequence continues at coordinate 174,152 of JARNME010000113.1, forward strand.
TATCAGAGACAGTTTTACTGTTCGTAAAGTAGCTTTCGTTGGGGTTTAAATATAGAGTATTTAGTAGGTCTACACAGCTTTGAAAATCATATTCAGTATCAGGAAAGCTTAAGCACGTTGTACTCGAATGATTTGCCAAAAACGATACAGCGAGTGCTTCGCATTTTCCTCTGGAGTGGAACACCGTACTGTTCCAACTGCAAGAGTGGCGGTGCTAGAAGTTTTTTTTCTTATTATTTTACCCACTTTCCAGAAAAGAGAAGAGCCTTTTTCAAAATTGGACAGAAATGTGTTCAATGACTTATAACGATGCGATGCTTTTTCTGTGCTTACACAGCGGTTAAGTGCTTTCATCGTTACAAGATGCGATACATGCCTGAACCTTTGCCAGTAGCGACGATGACTGTTTCTGCTCAAAATTAATAGCTTAGTATGAGCCGGCAGTGTCCTTGTGATGAACTGGGTCCTTACTTTAGAATACAACGGTTCTTAGCCTCTTGGATTACTATTGTAAATTTGTGTATCATAGAATCTATGTGCCTTGTTTGAGTGATGGTCTCTTGGAGTACTGGTCGAAGGTTTTGGCTAAGGTAGCTGGCGTTAAGCGACTAGTTGGCTCTCTCTCAAACCTAAAGGTTTATTCTACTAAAGGTTGCTTGTGCAGCTCAATCTGAACTGGAAGGTGGTCCGAACTCAACTGGTTTAATGTTGTGGCCTGGGCCATTAATTGTGGGCAGTTTGAGAGGAAAATATTCAGAGTGGAACCTTGACACCTGGAGCTGGCAGGGACTAAACTATGGCTTGCGGGGTATGACATATTAATACGAAGTGCCATTAATTTTTCGTGCAGAATGTTACCCCAGCAGTTTGCACCCCCAATCACGGTGTCTGCTATTAAAGTCACCACATAGAATGTAGTTACTATTTATATTCGTAAAATTCGAACTTGTCAGCAAATTGCTATTTTTATACCCTGAACCCATAAAATGGGTAAAATAGGTGTAACTGTTTTGTGAAAAAGTATGTAACAGGCAGAAGGAAGCATCTTCGACCCCATAAAGTATATATATTGTTGATCAGCATCAACTGCCGATTCAATATAGCCATGTCCGTCTGTCCGTCCGTCTGTCTGTCTGTATGCACGCGTGGAGCTAAAGACTTCAGATTTTGAATATTAGTTCTCCTATACCATAAGCAGAACAAGTTTGCGTCAAATTATCGATAACTAATCTGGTCTCCAATATACACATGCAATCGATTACATAAAAATATCGAATTTGGAATATGTAAAAATGGGGGTTAAAATAATGGGTAACGATAGAACTTTTCTGAAAATTTCGTCCAAGTCGGTTAAGAAACACCGGAGATATCGAATTTAATCGATTGAAGTTAAGTCAGTATACCAAAGTCAATTATAAATTTAATTTATTTATTGCAACTGGGTTCAGGGTATCTCCTAGTCGGGCTCTCCCGACTAGAGCCTTCTTACTTGTTCATGTTTCATTTGCTAATGATCAGAACATTTCGTCTTTTAAAATCAGTGTTTCGAATCAAGATTTTTGCACTATATGCTGCAAAGAATTTTGGACAGAACACATAATTGTGAAAGAGTATACTGCAAGAAAACAAATCGGCCCCCGATTGTATCTACCCTTCCGGTGGTTGGCTCTATAGTTAAAAAACTAACATCCTCCTTCTTACTTGGCTATCAGAATGTAAGAGGTCTTTGTCCATGTCATTGCCTTTACTGAAACGTGGTTAAGGCAAGACATTCTCAATTCCGAAATTCTATGTAGTACATATTCTATTTATAGAAAGGACCGTACTCTACGGCGTGGTGGAGTGCTTATTGCTGTGAACGTAGACTTTCCTTCTGAAACAGTCGTATTAGATAGTTCTTTTGATATAGAGTTTATTGCTGTAAAGCTAAATATTTACGGTATTAACATTTTTATCACTTGTTCCTATATACCTCCTTCCTCTGATCTCTCTATCTATGAGACACATCTATCTGCTATTCATTCTGTCTCTGCCTTGCTTTCTGATCGCAATTTTCTTGTAGTTCTTGGTGATTTCAACATTGCTGAAGCTACTTGGATTTCTTGTCCTGACTCTGGTGCCCTAACTCCCACGGCCCCGAATGAATTTTTAACCGACTTACTTGGGATGTCATTGAGTCAAATTAATGCTATCCAATATTCTCTTAATAAAATGCTTGATGTGATTTTTGTTTTGGATTCATCATCTACATCCGTTTCCCGTTTCCAGCCTATAAACTGATTTTGAGGGACTCGCCCTGCTTTTATCCCAAACTGACTGGTCTCCCCTCTACGAGTCTGACGACTTGGACGTGGCAGTCAGTATTTTTTATAAAACCTTATATTCTTTATTTGATATATGTGTCCCGGTTGGTAAGCTAAACAGGTCTAACAAACCTGTGTGGTTTACCCGAAAGTTGAAAATTCTCAAAAATCGAATATCTAAACCCTACAGGAGATTTAGAAAAAACGGCTCATCGGTAGCCTATTCTGAATACTTGATTGCTCGTGCCAGTTTTGCTATCTTAAATAACCAATGTTATGTTACCTGACTCGGTGTAGATAACAGTTTCAGCAGGATCCAAAGCGGTTTTTTGATTTTGTTTATGCGAAGCGTAGGTCATCGACACTCCCAACGGAGGTATTCTTTGAGGAAACGAAGGCCAATTTTGATCAGGAGATTGCAAATATATTTGCTAAATTTTTTCAAACGATTTATAGGTCATTTCAATCTCAAGTCGGTTTGCCTTACCCTTATCAGGTTAGTGGCTCGAATCGCATCTTTGGACTGAAAATCACTGAAAACTCACTTTTAAATAATCTACATGTTTTGAAACCTATATTTTACCCAGGACCTAACGGAGTGCCGAACTGTAAGCTTAGACACTGCGCTCATGGTCTTTTAAAGCCGTTGCTTAATATGTTTAACTTGTCCCTGGAGTTAGGCTCCTTTCCAAAAATTTGGAAAGAGTCATTTATTATTCCTCTCCATAAAAAAGGAAACAAATCTAATGTTCAAAATTATAGGGGTATCTTCAAGTTGTCTGCTATTCCTAAGATTTTTGAAAAATTAATAACCTCCCATCTTCAACACCTTTGCAAACTATTATTGCACCGTGCCAGCACGGATTTATGAAACAAAGATCTACTACCACTAACTTTTTAGAATTTACTTCGTTTGTTATCAAGGGTTTTCAGGACAAATTGCAGACTGATGTTATTTATACTGATTTTAGTAAGGCTTTCGACTCTGTAGATCATCATCTCCTAATACATAAACTAGAACTCTTGGGCTTTTCAAATATTCTAGTTCTTTGGATTAAAGACTACCTAACTCTTAGAACTCAGAGGGATTTATTTAAAGGGTCCGTTTCCAAAAAGGTTCAGGTCAATTCAGGCGTTCCACAGGGTAGTCATCTTGGTCCTTTATTATTTATTTTCTTTATAAACGATCTTCCATCGGTTATAAAGTTCTCTCGGGTTTTTTATGTACGCTGATGATGTAAAATTATGCACGTCAGCTGCTACTCCCCTAGCTTCTCAACAGCTTCAAAGAGATTTAGATAACTTTCAAATGTGGTGTTAAGTAAATTTTTTAAATCTTAATTGTAGTAAATGTAAAGTTTTGTAATTTTTTGATGTTTGCCCTTTTTTAATATATATTTTCTTGACAACAAACCACTAGATAGAATTGAATGGGTTGACGATTTGGGCATCGTCATCGACCCAAAGCTTACGTTTGACAAGCATATTTCTTCAATTTCTAATCGAGCATCTGGTGTCTTGGGCTTATTAAGCGCTGGTCGAAGGAGTTCAACGATCCCTACTTAACAAAAACTCTGTATACTTCTCTTGTACGACCGATTCTGGAATATGGATCTTGTATATGGTTTCCCAAATACGAAATTCATCAGAATAAAATAGAATCGGTGAAAAAAACAATTTCTGTTTTTCGCACTTAGAGGTCTTAACTGGGACACTCACAATAATTTGCCATCTTATCGTAGTAGACTTTTACTAATAGTTCTTCCTTCTCTTAATGGTCGTAGAATAATGCTAGCATTTTCCTTTTTTCACAAATTAATTAATGGTGAAATTGATTCTTCTGAATTAATTAACCAAATTAACTTTGCTGTTCCTATTAGAAATACTAGACATTTTGTACCTATATCTCTTCAAACTTGTAATTCTAATTATGCTTTTCGTATTCTGTGTTCTATTTATAACGATCTTTCCCACCTAATACACAGTGCCACTCCTACTTGCTCTATTAAAAAGATAGTTTTGTGTCATTTGTCTGCATGTTCGCGATCATCGTAACCGCACGATAAGCGGAGCCCCCTCGGTCGGATGGGCGGGAGGTGGGTCGCTTTGTGCGTAAGGTCAAGTCGATAACATATATAGCTAGAGCTATTGATAACGAATTGTTGAGCCAGGTTTCTGTGAGTAAACAAATATCTATGCTCTCTTCGGATAATAGGTCAGTCAATCCTTCTATTTTTTTTCGAATGCCTTTGGCATTCCAAGTGTTCATGCCTTAAAGTAGGCAGTGAACAAGGAGTTGCCGCTCTCTTACCCTCTCTCTGCAGACATCGTTAATCCACCTCATATTAGCAACATGTAACATGTAAGCTAGGCTAGTTACTTTAGCAGCATGTATAATTAGTTTGAAAATATAAGTGAACACAAAACGAGGTGCATTTCTGCCTTTGGATTATTTATTTCAACCCACCTCTACATAATCGACAACGGAGTCATTTTTGTGAAGCCACCAACACAACCCGGAAACCCAGCCTACTACATAATCATTGGTCCTTCGAGCCGGATCTTTCTAAAAATCAACACAGCAAGCATCGTTGGAATTTTCCGATCAGAGACCACAGATGCCAAGTGGCAACTCCTCCGCAAAATATACTTATCTAACTGGTGCTTACTCTCAGAACACTCCGTTCAACTCATTAACGCCCAAATAAAAGGGCAAGTGCATAAATTATATACATTTATAATTTTTTAAATAAATAAATACTACATGCTTCATTTATTCATAATTTATTACAAAGCATTGCAAGTTCATTGTAATAACATTCGTATGCTAATACAAACTATCGGCAAGATCGGTATCGACAAATACTAAACGGTTTCATCGTTTAACATCGCAACTCCGTTCCGCTTCCGACGTTCATATTTTTATATGCTCGTGATTTCGTTATCGATTCGAGGTTATTAAATAAATCGTGTTTTTATACTCGATACCGAAGGTAAAGAGCATATTGAGTTTGTGCAATGTCCGTCATGGTGTATGTCCGTCTGTATGAACGCAACTTTTTTCCACACCGTTCAAGCTAGAGACTTGAAACTTTCCATTTCTCTTTATCTATAGGATAGTAAATTAAAGTGTCAAAATTGGAGTTCTACGATAACTGGGGGGCTGGCAAATCGATAAGTTCGATAACTCAAAACCGACAAATCCACATATTTCGCACATCCTTACAACTAGAACTACCGAATTTGGTAAGAAGATAGCTACTATCAACCCCCAAAAAACCGCATCAAAAATTTTGAAGCTACGCCCACCCATTCCGCCCCCAGCCCCCCGCATTTTGATATTAGAAATGGCTATATCTCCCAAAGTTTTTGAGTTATAGCCACCAAATTTGGTGCCAAGATAAATGATGGTGACCCCCCCAAAAAATGCCTCAAAAATTCGTCAAAAACGGGAATGCGTGTATCTTCCAGAGTTGTGGAGCTAGAGCCTCCAAATTTGGTAGGAAGATAGCTGGTAATGACTCCCAAAGAACTGCATCAAAGTTTTGGAGCCACGCCCACCCATTTTGCCCCCCTTTCCCCACCTTTTACAAACTTTTAACTAGAGACACCAAATTTGGTATGAAGATAGCAATTGACATTCCACATAGATCTGCATCAAAACTTTGGATGCCAAGCCCACCCATACCGCCCCTAGCCCCCTTTTCCCCACTTTTCACAGTTTTCGAGCTAGAGTCACCAAATTTGCTATGAAGATAGCAATTGACATTTCACTAAGATCTGCATCAAAAAGTTTGATGCCACACTCACCCAATCCGCCTTTGAGCTAGAGTCACCAAATTTGAAGGGAAGATAGCTGGTGGCATCTCCATCTGCATCGGAGAATCTTCAAGGCAGCGTACACCCCTGCCGCATCCGTACCCCTTAGCAATCAGGACTCTTTTTACCTGTTTTTATACTGGTATCGAGTATGCCGCATTTAAAAATAAAAAAGTTTTCATTTTTGTGTGCACTGTTCCGAACTTTTCTGTTTTTATTGGCATATGTGTATATAGTCCTCAATAACTAGTTATTTATTTCTGAATGCTTAAGATCCTAGCGTGCCCATTGACGAGGCCAAGGTCAAAAATAACCTCCTTACTGTTCCGGTCGCGCTCCATAAAATATCAAGTTCCAAGCCAAGCAATTTCGCTGGGTCTAGTGTCCCATTGAGCAAGGAACAAACTGATCCCCGAGCATCCATATCTGAAAAGTGTCCAGCCACAGTCGTCCCGCCTATAACCAGATCCGTCGGTCAAAAACTTAAAATGCACAGACTGAGTCAATTTGAGTCAAAATTCTCTTCCAATTCTGTTAACACCGAAGTCTTTTCTGGAGACTATTTGAAATGGCCCACGTTCCCAAGTCTAGTCCCAGTCGAAAAGCTGTTCCACTTAAATGCAAAAACTAGTGGCGAAGCTAAAGCTATCGTGTCAAAATTTCCACTCACGAATGCATAAGCTTGGCAAGCACTCGTGAACAGGTTAGAGAACAAAGACTGTTAGTCAACAGTCAGCTCCGAATTCTGTTCAACGTACAACCAATTTCTCAAGAGTCTGCAGCCGCATTAAAACAATTACAGAGCACCATCCAAGGATGTCTATCGGCTTAAGAGCTATCCGATATCTACACTGAGAATTGGGATTGTCTCCTCGTCTTCATGTGTTCGTCAAAGCTTCCGAAACTCACACTATCGCTGTGGGAACAGTCTCTCCATAGCACAGCAGATATTCCGACTTGGGTTGAGCTAAATAATTTCCTGTTAGAGCGGTATAGAACTTTAGAGGCAATCGAAGATAAATGGCCCTAGGTAGCTCCTCAGCTGGCGGTTAAGGCTACCAGAAAAGAACCCCCTTCCAAAAGAGTGAACTCCTTTGAGACCAAAGTCACTGCAAAGATTCAGACCTGCAAACTTTGCGCCAAAGAAAACCATCCAATTCGTACGTGTCATAAATTTTTGCAAATGTCTGTTCAAGAGCGATCCGACACTATAAAGCAGCACAAGCTGTGTTTAAATTGCTTCGCCAGGGGTCACCACCTCAAAGATTGCACAAGTGCGCATAATTGCCATACTTGCAAGGGGCGTCATAACATTCTCCTTCATCGTCCGACGAATTGCCAAACAGGTGGTTCTGGAACAATTGACTTGGATTTTCCATCTTGTGAAGAAAGATTGGATGGTATCAAAAGCCTCCTGTAAATTAATAGTGACTTCCGCAGGTACCAGCCGTGTGGTGATTATTGCTGTATCGTCAGCAAATATAGAGGTGGTGCAGCCGTGTAGGGTCGGGAAGTCGGAAGTATAAATGTTGTATAGCAAGGGGGAAAGGCCTGACCCCTAGGGCATCCTGCAGGAATGTTGACAAGGACAGAATGGGCTCTTCCAATTAAGAAAGCTGTGAATACTTTAATAAGTTTCTTAGGGCTGACATCTTAAAAATGAGTCCGTTTTGCCGTACGGAGTCAAAAGCTGCTGTTATGTCCATCAGTACCATTTCGATTGAGTTCTGCCCATTAACTTGTTTTTTGTACATTATTTTCGATTCGGACTAGCGGATGGATTGTGCTATGTTCTTTAAAGCGAACTGCTCCTTAGGGAGTAGCTCGGCATTGTCTACACAAGATGAAATCGTTTCTTTTAGAATCTTTTCTAATATTTTGCTGACTGCAGACAGAAGGCTAATAGGCAGGTACGATGATGGGTTCTCGGGATGTTTGTTGGGCTTTCTAATTGGGATAACTTTAAATGTTTTCCAGACTTGTGGAAAATCTCCAAGTCGAAGAAATGCGTTCATAATTGCGGTCAAGAAGCGAATATCGCTGCGGGGTAGAGCTTTAAGGCAAAATTATTGATATCATCTAGGCCTGGGGCTTTTTGGGTTTTTCAACTGTTAATAATATCAGAGACAGTTTTACTGTTCGTAAAGTAGCTTTCGTTGGGGTTTAAATATAGAGTATTTAGTAGGTCTACACAGCTTTGAAAATCATATTCAGTATCAGGAAAGCTTAAGCACGTTGTACTCGAATGATTTGCCAAAAACGATGCAGCGAGTGCTTCGCATTTTCCTCTGGAGTGGAACACCGTACTGTTCCAACTGCAAGAGTGGCGGTGCTAGAAGTTTTTTTTCTTATTATTTTACCCACTTTCCAGAAAAGAGAAGAGCCTTTTTCAAAATTGGACAGAAATGTGTTCAATGACTTATAACGATGCGATGCTTTTTCTGTGCTTACACAGCGGTTAAGTGCTTTCATCGTTACAAGATGCGATACATGCCTGAACCTTTGCCAGTAGCGACGATGACTGTTTCTGCTCAAAATTAATAGCTTAGTATGAGCCGGCAGTGTCTTTGTGATGAACTGGGTCCTTACTTTAGAATACAACGGTTCTTAGCCTCTTGGATTACTTTTGTAAATTTGTCTATCATAGAATCTATGTGCCTTGTTTGAGTGATGGTCTCTTGGAGTACTGGTCGAAGGTTTTGGCTAAGGTAGCTGGCGTTAAGCGACTAGTTGGCTCTCTCTCAAACCTAAAGGTTTATTCTACTAAAGGTTGCTTGTGCAGCTCAATCTGAACTGGAAGGTGGTCCGAACTCAACTGGTTTAATGTTGTGGCCTGGGCCATTAATTGTGGGCAGTTTGAGAGGAAAATATTCAGAGTGGAACCTTGACACCTGGAGCTGGCAGGGACTAAACTATGGCTTGCGGGGTATGACATATTAATACGAAGTGCCATTAATTTTTCGTGCAGAATGTTACCCCAGCAGTTTGCACCCCCACTCACGGTGTCTGCTATTAAAGTCACCACATAGAATGTAGTTACTATTTATATTCGTAAGATTCCGAACTTGTCAGCAAATTGCTATTTTTATACCCTGAACCCATAAAATGGGTAAAATAGGTGTAACTGTTTTGTGAAAAAGTATGTAACAGGCAGAAGGAAGCATCTTCGACCCCATAAAGTATATATATTGTTGATCAGCATCAACTGCCGATTCGGTATAGCCATGTCCGTCTGTCCGTCCGTCTGTCTGTCTGTATAAACGCATGGAGCTAAAGACTTCAGATTTTGAATATTAGTTCTCCTATACCATAAGCAGAACAAGTTTGCGTCAAATTATCGATAACTAATCTGGTCTCCAATATACACATGCAATCGATTACATAAAAATATCGAATTTGGAATATGTAAAAATGGGGGTTAAAATAATGGGTAACGATAGAACTTTTCAGAAAATTTCGTCCAAGTCGGTTAAGAAACACCGGAGATATCGAATTCAATCGATTGAAGTTAAGTCAGTATACCAAAGTCAATTATAAATTTAATTTATTTATTGCAACTGGGTTCAGGGTATCTTCTAGTCGGGCTCTCCCGACTAGAGCCTTCTTACTTGTTCATGTTTCATTTGCTAATGATCAGAACATTTCGTCTTTTAAAATCAGTGTTTCGAATCAAGATTTTTGCACTATATGCTGCAAAGAATATTGGACAGAACACATAATTGTGAAAGAGTATACTACAAGAAAACAAATCGGCCCCCGATTGTATCTACCCTTCCGGTGGTTGGCTCTATAGTTAAAAAACTAACATCCTCCTTCTTACTTGGCTATCAGAATGTAAGAGGTCTTTGTCCATGTCATTGCCTTTACTGAAACGTGGTTAAGGCAAGACATTCTCAATTCCGAAATTCTATGTAGTACATATTCTATTTATAGAAAGGACCGTACTCTACGGCGTGGTGGAGTGCTTATTGCTGTGAACGTAGACTTTCCTTCTGAAACAGTCGTATTAGATAGTTCTTTTGATATAGAGTTTATTGCTGTAAAGCTAAATATTTACGGTATTAACATTTTTATCACTTGTTCCTATATACCTCCTTCCTCTGATCTCTCTATCTATGAGACACATCTATCTGCTATTCATTCTGTCTCTGCCTTGCTTTCTGATCGCAATTTTCTTGTAGTTCTTGGTGATTTCAACATTGCTGAAGCTACTTGGATTTCTTGTCCTGACTCTGGTGCCCTAACTCCCACGGCCCCGAATGAATTTTTAACCGACTTACTTGGGATGTCATTGAGTCAAATTAATGCTATCCAAATTCTCTTAATAAAATGCTTGATGTGATTTTTGTTTTGGATTCATCATCTACATCCGTTTCCCGTTTCCAGCCTATATCTTTTCCCGAAGACTTAAACCATCCTGCGTTGGAGCTGTTGATTAATTTACCTTCCCGGACGCGGTGCAATGTCAAAATGCCTTTGAGTCGAGTTCGTCAATTTCCCAAAACTGATTTTGAGGGACTCGCCCTGCTTTTATCCCAAACTGACTGGTCTCCCCTCTACGAGTCTGACGACTTGGACGTGGCAGTCAGTATTTTTTATAAAACCTTATATTCTTTATTTGATATATGTGTCCCGGTTGGTAAGCTAAACAGGTCTAACAAACCTGTGTGGTTTACCCGAAAGTTGAAAATTCTCAAAAATCGAAAATCTAAACCCTGCAAGAGATTTAGAAAAAACGGCTCATCGGTAGCCTATTCTGAATACTTGATTGCTCGTGCCAGTTTTGCTATCTTAAATAACCAATGTTATGTTACCTGACTCGGTGTAGATAACAGTTTCAGCAGGATCCAAAGCGGTTTTTTGATTTTGTTTATGCGAAGCGTAGGTCATCGACACTCCCAACGGAGGTATTCTTTGAGGAAACGAAGGCCAATTTTGATCAGGAGATTGCAAATATATTTGCTAAATTTTTCAAACGATTTATAGGTCATTTCAATCTCAAGTCGGTTTGCCTTACCCTTATCAGGTTAGTGGCTCGAATCGCATCTTTGGACTGAAAATCACTGAAAACTCACTTTTAAATAATCTACATGTTTTGAAACCTATATTTTCCCCAGGACCTAACGGAGTGCCAAACTGTAAGCTTAGACACTGCGCTCATGGTCTTTTAAAGCCGTTGCTTAAGATGTTTAACTTGTCCCTGGAGTTAGGCTCCTTTCCAAAAATTTGGAAAGAGTCATTTATTATTCCTCTCCATAAAAAAGGAAACAAATCTAATGTTCAAAATTATAGGGGTATCTTCAAGTTGTCTGCTATTCCTAAGATTTTTGAAAAATTAATAACCTCCCATCTTCAACACCTTTGCAAACTATTATTGCACCGTGCCAGCACGGATTTATGAAACAAAGATCTACTACCACTAACTTTTTAGAATTTACTTCGTTTGTTATCAAGGGTTTTCAGGACAAATTGCAGACTGATGTTATTTATACTGATTTTAGTAAGGCTTTCGACTCTGTAGATCATCATCTCCTAATACATAAACTAGAACTCTTGGGCTTTTCAAATATTCTAGTTCTTTGGATTAAAGACTACCTAACTCTTAGAACTCAGAGGGATTTATTTAAAGGGTCCGTTTCCAAAAAGGTTCAGGTCAATTCAGGCGTTCCACAGGGTAGTCATCTTGGTCCTTTATAATTTATTTTCTTTATAAACGATCTTCCATCGGTTATAAAGTTCTCTCGGGTTTTGATGTACGCTGATGATGTAAAATTATGCACGTCAGCTGCTACTCCCCTAGCTTCTCAACAGCTTCAAAGAGATTTAGATAACTTTCAAATGTGGTGTTAAGTAAATTTTTTAAATCTTAATTGTAGTAAATGTAAAGTTTTGTCATTTTTTGATGTTTGCCCTTTTTTAATATATATTTTCTTGACAACAAACCACTAGAAAGAATTGAATGGGTTGACGATTTGGGCATCGTCATCGACCCAAAGCTTACGTTTGACAAGCATATTTCTTCAATTTCTAATCGAGCATCTGGTGTCTTGGGCTTATTAAGCGCTGGTCGAAGGAGTTCAACGATCCCTACTTAACAAAAACTCTGTATACTTCTCTTGTACGACCGATTCTGGAATATGGATCTTGTATATGGTTTCCCAAATACGAAATTCATCAGAATAAAATAGAATCGGTGAAAAAAACAATTTCTGTTTTTCGCACTTAGAGGTCTTAACTGGGACACTCACAATAATTTGCCATCTTATCGTAGTAGACAATTACTAATAGTTCTTCCTTCTCTTAATGGTCGTAGAATAATGCTAGCATTTTCCTTTTTTCACAAATTAATTAATGGTGAAATTGATTCTTCTGAATTAATTAACCAAATTAACTTTGCTGTTCCTATTAGAAATACTAGACATTTTGTACCTATATCTCTTCAAACTTGTAATTCTAATTATGCTTTTCGTATTCTGTGTTCTATTTATAACGATCTTTCCCACCTAATACACAGTGCCACTCCTACTTGCTCTATTAAAAAGATAGTTTTGTGTCATTTGTCTGCATGTTCGCGATCATCGTAACCGCACGATAAGCGGAGCCCCCTCGGTCGGATGGGCGGGAGGTGGGTCGCTTTGTGCGTAAGGTCAAGTCGATAACATATATAGCTAGAGCTATTGATAACGAATTGTTGAGCCAGGTTTCTGTGAGTAAACAAATATCTATGCTCTCTTCGGATAATAGGTCAGTCAATCCTTCTATTTTTTTTCGAATGCCTTTGGCATTCCAAGTGTTCATGCCTTAAAGTAGGCAGTGAACAAGGAGCTTCCGCTCTCTTACCCTCTCTCTGCAGACATCGTTAATCCACCTCATATTAGCAACATGTAACATGTAAGCTAGGCTAGTTAACTTTAGCAGCATGTATAATTAGTTTGAAAATATAAGTGAACACAAAACGACGTGCATTTCTGCCTTTGGATTATTTATTTCAACCCACCTCTACATAATCGACAACGGAGTCATTTTTGTGAAGCCACCAACACAACCCGGAAAACCCAGCCTACTACATAATCATTGGTCCTTCGAGCCGGATCTTTCTAAAAATCAACACAGCAAGCATCGTTGGAATTTTCCGATCAGAGACCACAGATGCCAAGTGGCAACTCCTCCGCAAAATATACTTATCTAACTGGTGCTTACTCTCAGAACACTCCGTTCAACTCATTAACGCCCAAATAAAAGGGCAAGTGCATAAATTATATACATTTATAATTTTTTTAAACAAATAAATACTACATGCTTCATTTATTCATAATTTATTACAAAGCATTGCAAGTTCATTGTAATAACATTCGTATGCTAATACAAACTATCGGCAAGATCGGTATCGACAAATACTAAACGGTTTCATCGTTTAACATCGCAACTCCGTTCCGCTTCCGACGTTCATATTTTTATATGCTCGTGATTTCGTTATCGATTCGAGGTTATTAAATAAATCGTGTTTTTATACTCGATACCGAAGGTAAAGAGCATATTGAGTTTGTGCAATGTCCGTCATGGTGTATGTCCGTCTGTATGAACGCAACTTTTTTCCACACCGTTCAAGCTAGAGACTTGAAACTTTCCATTTCTCTTTATCTATAGGATAGTAAATTAAAGTGTCAAAATTGGAGTTCTACTATAACTGGGGGGCTGGAAAATCGATAAGTTCGATAACTCAAAACCGACAAATCCACATATTTCGCACATCCTTACAACTAGAACTACCGAATTTGGTAAGAAGATAGCTACTATCAACCCCCAAAAAACCGCATCAAAAATTTTGAAGCTACGCCCACCCATTCCGCCCCCAGCCCCCCGCATTTTGATATTAGAAATGGCTATATCTCCCAAAGTTTTTGAGTTATAGCCACCAAATTTGGTGCCAAGATAAATGATGGTGACCCCCCCAAAAAATGCCTCAAAAATTCGTCAAAAACGGGAATGCGTGTATCTTCCAGAGTTGTGGAGCTAGAGCCTCCAAATTTGGTAGGAAGATAGCTGGTAATGACTCCCAAAGAACTGCATCAAAGTTTTGGAGCCACGCCCACCCATTTCGCCCCCCTTTCCCCACCTTTTACAAACTTTTAACTAGAGACACCAAATTTGGTATGAAGATAGCAATTGACATTCCACATAGATCTGCATCAAAACTTTGGATGCCAAGCCCACCCATACCGCCCCTAGCCCCCTTTTCCCCACTTTTCACAGTTTTCGAGCTAGAGTCACCAAATTTGCTATGAAGATAGCAATTGACATTTCACTAAGATCTGCATCAAAAAGTTTGATGCCACACTCACCCAATCCGCCTTTGAGCTAGAGTCACCAAATTTGAAGGGAAGATAGCTGGTGGCATCTCCATCTGCATCGGAGAATCTTCAAGGCAGCGTGCACCCCTGCCGCATCCGTACCCCTTAGCAATCAGGCCTCTTTTTACCTGTTTTTATACTGGTATCGAGTATGCCGCATTTAAAAATAAAAAAGTTTTCATTTTTGTGTGCACTGTTCCGAACTTTTCTGTTTTTATTGGCATATGTGTATATAGTCCTCAATAACTAGTTATTTATTTCTGAATGCTTAAGATCCTAGCATGCCCATTGACGAGGCCAAGGTCAAAAATAACCTCCTTACTGTTCCGGTCGCGCTCCATAAAATATCAAGTTCCAAGCCAAGCAATTTCGCTGGGTCTAGTGTCCCATTGAGCAAGGAACAAACTGATCCCCGAGCATCCATATCTGAAAAGTGTCCAGCCACAGTCGTCCCGCCTATAACCAGATCCGTCGGTCAAAAACTTAAAATGCACAGACTGAGTCAATTTGAGTCAAAATTCTCTTCCAATTCTGTTAACACCGAAGTCTTTTCTGGAGACTATTTGAAATGGCCCTCGTTCCGGGACATTTTCACAGCGGTGTACATCAACTACCCAAGTCTAGTCCCAGTCGAAAAGCTGTTCCACTTAAATGCAAAAACTAGTGGCGAAGCTAAAGCTATCGTGTCAAAATTTCCACTCACGAATGCATAAGCTTGGCAAGCACTCGTGAACAGGTTAGAGAACAAAAGACTGTTAGTCAACAGTCAGCTCCGAATTCTGTTCAACGTACAACCAATTTCTCAAGAGTCTGCAGCCGCATTAAAACAATTACAGAGCACCATCCAAGGATGTCTATCGGCTTAAGAGCTATCCGATATCTACACTGAGAATTGGGATTGTCTCCTCGTCTTCATGTGTTCGTCAAAGCTCCGAAACTCACACTATCGCTGTGGGAACAGTCTCTCCATAGCACATCAGATATTCCGACTTGGGTTGAGCTAAATAATTTCCTGTTAGAGCGGTATAGAACTTTAGAGGCAATCGAAGATAAATGGCCCTAGGTAGCTCCTCAGCTGGCGGTTAAGGCTACCAGAAAAGAACCCCCTTCCAAAAGAGTGAACTCCTTTGAGACCAAAGTCACTGCAAAGATTCAGACCTGCAAACTTTGCGCCAAAGAAAACCATTCAATTCGTACGTGTCATAAATTTTTGCAAATGTCTGTTCAAGAGCGATCCGACACTATAAAGCAGCACAAGCTGTGTTTAAATTGCTTCGCCAGGGGTCGCCACCTCAAAGATTGCACAAGTGCGCATAATTGCCATACTTGCAGGGGGCGTCATAACATTCTCCTTCATCGTCCGACGAATTGCCAAACAGGTGGTTCTGGAACAGTTGACTTGGATTTTCCATCTTGTGAAGAAGGATTGGATGGTATCAAAAGCCTCCAGTAAATTAATAGTGACTTCCGCAGGTACCAGCCGTGTGGTGATTATTGCTGTATCGTCAGCAAATATAGAGGTGGTGCAGCCGTGTAGGGTCGGGAAGTCGGAAGTATAAATGTTGTATAGCAAGGGGGAAAGGCCTGACCCCTAGGGGCATCCTGCAGGAATGTCTACAAGGACAGAATGGGCTCTTCCAATTAAGAAAGCTGTGAATACTTTAATAAGGTTCTTAGGGCTGACATCTTAAAAATGAGTCCGTTTTGCCGTACGGAGTCAAAAGCTGCTGTTATGTCCATCAGTACCATTTCGATTGAGTTCTGCCCATTAACTTGTTTTTTGTACATTATTTTCGATTCGGACTAGCGGATGGATTGTGCTATGTTCTTTAAAGCGAACTGCTCCTTAGGGAGTAGCTCGGCATTGTCTACACAAGATGAAATCTTTTCTTTTAGAATCTTTTCTAATATTTTGCTGACTGCAGACAGAAGGCTAATAGGCCGGTACGATGATGGGTTCTCGGGATGTTTGTTGGGCTTTCTAATTGGGATAACTTTAAATGTTTTCCAGACTTGTGGAAAATCTCCAAGTCGAAGAAATGCGTTCATAATTGCGGTCAAGAAGCGAATACCGCTGCGGGGTAGAGCTTTAAGGCAAAATTATTGATATCATCTAGGCCTGGGGCTTTTTGGGTTTTTCAACTGTTAATAATATCAGAGACAGTTTTACTGTTCGTATAGTAGCTTTCGTTGGGGTTTAAATATAGAGTATTTAGTAGGTCTACACAGCTTTGAAAATCATATTCAGTATCAGGAAAGCTTAAGCACGTTGTACTCGAATGATTTGCCAAAAACGATACAGCGAGTGCTTCGCATTTTCCTCTGGAGTGGAACACCGTACTGTTCCAACTGCAAGAGTGGCGGTGCTAGAAATTTTTTTTTCTTATTATTTTACCCACTTTCCAGAAAAGAGAAGAGCCTTTTTCAAAATTGGACAGAAATGTGTTCAATGACTTATAACGATGCGATGCTTTTTCTGTGCTTACACAGCGGTTAAGTGCTTTCATCGTTACAAGATGCGATACATGCCTGAACCTTTGCCAGTAGCGACGATGACTGTTTCTGCTCAAAATTAATAGCTTAGTATGAGCCGGCAGTGTCTTTGTGATGAACTGGGTCCTTACTTTAGAATACAACGGTTCTTAGCCTCTTGGATTACTTTTGTAAATTTGTCTATCATAGAATCTATGTGCCTTGTTTGAGTGATGGTCTCTTGGAGTACTGGTCGAAGGTTTTGGCTAAGGTAGCTGGCGTTAAGCGACTAGTTGGCTCTCTCTCAAACCTAAAGGTTTATTCTACTAAAGGTTGCTTGTGCAGCTCAATCTGAACTGGAAGGTGGTCCGAACTCAACTGGTTTAATGTTGTGGCCTGGGTTATTAATTGTGGGCAGTTTGAGAGGAAAATATTCAGAGTGGAATCTTGACACCTGGAGCTGGCAGGGACTAAACTATGGCTTGCGGGGTATGACATATTAATACGAAGTGCCATTAATTTTTCGTGCAGAATGTTACCCCAGCAGTTTGCACCCCCACTCACGGTGTCTGCTATTAAAGTCACCACATAGAATGAAGCTACTATTTATATTCGTAAGATTCCGAACTTGTCAGCAAATTGCTATTTTTATACCCTGAACCCATAAAATGGGTAAAATAGGTGTAACTGTTTTGTGAAAAAGTATGTAACAGGCAGAAGGAAGCATCTTCGACCCCATAAAGTATATATATTGTTGATCAGCATCAACTGCCGATTCGATATAGCCATGTCCGTCTGTCCGTCCGTCTGTCTGTCTGTATGCACGCGTGGAGCTAAAGACTTCAGATTTTGAATATTAGTTCTCCTATACCATAAGCAGAACAAGTTTGCGTCAAATTATCGATAACTAATCTGGTCTCCAATATACACATGCAATCGATTACATAAAAATATCGAATTTGGAATATGTAAAAATGGGGGTTAAAATAATGGGTAACGATAGAACTTTTCTGAAAATTTCGTCCAAGTCGGTTAAGAAACACCGGAGATATCGAATTTAATCGATTGAAGTTAAGTCAGTATACCAAAGTCAATTATAAATTTAATTTATTTATAACTAACATCCTCCTTCTTACTTGGCTATCAGAATGTAAGAGGTCTTTGTAGAAAACTCATTAGTTTATACCTTAATAGTCTTTCTTTCCCTTTCCATGTCATTGCCTTTACTGAAACGTGGTTAAGGCAAGACATTCTCAATTCCGAAATTCTATGTAGTACATATTCTATTTATAGAAAGGACCGTACTCTACGGCGTGGTGGATTGCTTATTGCTGTGAACGTAGACTTTCCTTCTGAAACAGTCGTATTAGATAGTTCTTTTGATATAGAGTTTATTGCTGTAAAGCTAAATATTTACGGTATTAACATTTTTATCACATGTTCCTATATACCTCTCTGATCTCTCTATCTATGAGACACATCTATCTGCTATTCATTCTGTCTCTGCCTTGCTTTCTGATCGCAATTTTCTTGTAGTTCTTGGTGATTTCAACATTGCTGAAGCTACTTGGATTTCTTGTCCTGACCTTTGAGTCGAGTTCGTCAATTTCCCAAAACTGATTTTGAGGGACTCGCCCTGCTTTTATCCCAAACTGACTGGTCTCCCCTCTACGAGTCTGACGACTTGGACGTGGCAGTCAGTATTTTTATAAAACCTTATATTCTTTATTTGATATATGTGTCCCGGTTGGTAAGCTAAACAGGTCTAACAAACCTGTGTGGTTTACCCGAAAGTTGACAATTCTCAAAAATCGAAAATCTAAACCTTACAGGAGATTTAGAAAAAACGGCTCATCGGTAGCCTATTCTGAATACTTGATTGCTCGTGCCAGTTTTGCTATCTTAAACAACCAATGTTATGTTACCTGACTCGGTGTAGATAACAGTTTCAGCAGGATCCAAAGCGGTTTTTTGATTTTGTTTATGCGAAGCGTAGGTCATCGACACTCCCAACGGAGGTATTCTTTGAATTTGAATTTTTGAATTTTTTCAAACGACTTATAGGTCATTTCAATCTCAAGTCGGTTTGCCTTACCCTTATCAGGTTAATGGCTCGAATCGCATCTTTGGACTGAAAATCACTGAAAACTCACTTTTAAATAATCTACATGTTTTGAAACCTATATTTTCCCCAGGTCCTAACGGAGTGCCAAACTGTAAGCTTAGACACTGCGCTCATGGTCTTTTAAAGCCGTTGCTTAAGATGTTTAACTTGTCCCTGGAGTTAGGCTCCTTTCCAAAAATTTGGAAAGAGTCATTTATTATTCCTCTCCATAAAAAAGGAAACAAATCTAATGTTCAAAATTATAGGGGTATCTTCAAGTTGTCTGCTATTCCTAAGATTTTTGAAAAATTAATAACCTCCCATCTTCAACACCTTTGCAAACTATTATTGCACCGCGCCAGCACGGATTTATGAAACAAAGATCTACTACCACTAACTTTTTAGAATTTACTTCGTTTGTTATCAAGGGTTTTCAGGACAAATTGCAGACTGATGTTATTTATACTGATTTTAGTAAGGCTTTCGACTCTGTAGATCACCATCTCCTAATACATAAACTAGAACTCTTGGGCTTTTCAAATATTCTAGTTCTTTGGATTAAAGACTACCTAACTCTTAGAACTCAGAGGGATTTATTTAAAGGGTCCGTTTCCAAAAAGGTTCAGGTCAATTCAGGCGTTCCACAGGGTAGTCATCTTGGTCTTTTATAATTTATTTTCTTTATAAACGATCTTCCATCGGTTATAAAGTTCTCTCGGGTTTTGATGTACGCTTATGATGTAAAATTATGCACGTCAGCTGCTACTCCCTTAGCTTCTCAACAGCTTCAAAGAGATTTAGATAACTTTCAAATGTGGTGTTAAGTAAATTTTTTAAATCTTAATTGTAGTAAATGTAAAGTTTTGTCATTTTTTGATGTTTGCCCTTTTTTAATATATATTTTCTTGACAACAAACCACTAGATAGAATTGAATGGGTTGACGATTTGGCCATCGTCATCGACCCAAAGCTTAAGTTTGACAAGCATGTTTCTTCAATTTCTAATCGAGCATCTGGTGTCTTGGGCTTATTAAGCGCTGGTCGAAGGAGTTCAACGATCCCTACTTAACAAAAACTCTGTATACTTCTCTTGTACTACCGATTCTGGAATATGGATCTTGTATATGATTTCCCAAATACGAAATTCATCAGAATAAAATAGAATCGGTGAAAAAAACAATTTCTGTTTTTCGCACTTAGAAGTCTTAACTGGGACACTCACAATAATTTGCCATCTTATCGTAGTAGACAATTACTAATAGTTCTTCCTTCTCTTAATGGTCGCAGAATAATGCAAGCATTTTCCTTTTTTCACAAATTATTTAATGGTGAAATTGATTCTTCTGAATTAATTAACCAAATTAACTTTGCTGTTCCTATTAGAAATACTAGACATTTTGTACCTATATCTCTTCAAACTTGTAATTCTAATTATGCTTTTCGTATTCTGTGTTCTATTTATAACGATCTTTCCCACCTAATACACAGTGCCACTCCTACTTGCTCTATTAAAAAGATAGTTTTGTGTCATTTGTCTGCATGTTCGCGATCATCGTAACCGCACGATAAGCGGAGCCCCCTCGGTCGGATGGGCGGGAGGTGGGTCGCTTTGTGCGTAAGGTCAAGTCGATAACATATATAGCTAGAGCTATTGATAACGAATTGTTGAGCCAGGTTTCTGTGAGTAAACAAATATCTATGCTCTCTTCGGATAATAGGTCAGTCAATCCTTCTATTTTTTTTTCGAATGCCTTTGGCATTCCAAGTGTTCATGCCTTAAAGTAGGCAGTGAACAAGGAGTTGCCGCTCTCTTACCCTCTCTCTGCAGACATCGTTAATCCACCTCATATTAGCAACATGTAACATGTAGCTAGGCTAGTTAACTTTAGCAGCATGTATAATTAGTTTGAAAATATAAGTGAACACAAAACGACGTGCATTTCTGCCTTTGGATTATTTATTTTAACCCACCTCTACATAATCGACAACGGAGTCATTTTTGTGAAGCCACCAACACAACCCGGAAAACCCAGCCTTCTACATAATCATTGGTCCTTCGAGCCGGATCTTTCTAAAAATCAACACAGCAAGCATCGTTGGAATTTTCCGATCAGAGACCACAGATGCCAAGTGGCAACTCCTCCGCAAAATATACTTATCTAACTGGTGCTTACTCTCAGAACACTCCGTTCAACTCATTAACGCCCAAATAAAAGGGCAAGTGCATAAATTATATACATTTATAATTTTTTTAAACAAATAAATACTACATGCTTCATTTATTCAAAATTTTTTACAAAGCATTGCAAGTTCATTGTAATAACATTCGTATGCTAATACAAACTATCGGCAAGATCGGTATCGACAAATACTAAACGGTTTCATCGTTTAACATCGCAACTCCGTTCCGCTTCCGACGTTCATATTTTTATATGTTCGTGATTTCGTTATCGATTCGAGGTTATTAAATAAATCGTGTTTTTATACTCGATACCGAAGGTAAAGAGCATATTGAGTTTGTGCAATGTCCGTCATGGTGTATGTCCGTCTGTATGAACGCAACTTTTTTCCACACCGTTCAAGCTAGAGACTTGAAACTTTCCATTTCTCTTTATCTATAGGGTAGTAAATAAAAGTGTCAAAATTGGAGTTCTACGATAACTGGGGGGCTGGCAAATCGATAAGTTCGATAACTCAAAACCGACAAATCCACATATTTCGCACATCCTTACAACTAGAACTACCGAATTTGGTAAGAAGATAGCTACTATCAACCCCCAAAAAACCGCATCAAAAATTTTGAAGCATCGCCCACCCATTCCGCCCCCAGCCCCCCGCATTTTGATATTAGAAATGGCTATATCTCCCAAAGTTTTTGAGTTATAGCCACCAAATTTGGTGCCAAGATAAATGATGGTGACCCCCCCAAAAAATGCCTCAAAATATCGTCAAAAACGGGAATGCGTGTATCTTCCAGAGTTGTGGAGCTAGAGCCTCCAAATTTGGTAGCAAGATAGCTGGTAATGACTCCCAAAGAACTGCATCAAAGTTTTGGAGCCACGCCCACCCATTTCGCCCCCCTTTCCCCACCTTTTAAAAACTTTTAACTAGAGACACCAAATTTGGTATGAAGATAGCAATTGACATTCCACATAGATCTGCATCAAAACTTTGGATGCCAAGCCCACCCATACCGCCCCTAGCCCCCCTTTCCCCACTTTTTACAGTTTTCGAGCTAGAGTCACCAAATTTGCTATGAAGATAGCAATTGACATTTCACTAAGATCTGCATCAAAAATTTGGATGCCACACTCACCCAATCCGCCTTTGAGCTAGAGTCACCAAATTTGGAGGGAAGATAGCTGGTGGCATCTCCATCTGCATCGAAGAATCTTCAAGGCAGCGTACACCCCTGCCGCATCCGTACCCTTTAGCAATCAGGCCTCTTTTTACCTGTTTTTATACTGGTATCGAGTATGCCGCAGTCGGTTGCGTCAGACTTCACCGTTTCCACTTGTTTTTATTGAATAAGAAAATCCTAATTCGCATTTAAAAAAAAAGTTTTCATTTTTGTGTGTACTGTTCCGAACTTTTCTGTTTTTATTGGCATATGTGTATATAGTCCTCAATAACTAGTTATTTATTTCTGAATGCTTAAGATCCTAGCATGCCCATTGACGAGGCCAAGGTCAAAAATAACCTCCTTATTGTTCCGGTCGCGCTCCATAAAATATCAAGTTCCAAGCCAAGCAATTTCGCTGGGTCTAGTGTCCCATTGAGCAAGGAACAAACTGATCCCCGAGCATCCACATCTGAAAAGTGTCCAGCCACAGTCGTCCCGCCTATAACCAGATCCGTCGGTCAAAAACTTAAAATGCACAGACTGAGTCAATTTGAGTCAAAATTCTCTTCCAATTCTGTTAACACCGAAGTCTTTTCTGGAGACTATTTGAAATGGCCCACGTTCCGGGACATTTTCACAGCGGTGTACATCAACTACCCAAGTCTAGTCCCAGTCGAAAAGCTGTTCCACTTAAATGCAAAAACTTGTGGCGAAGCTAAAGCTATCGTGTCAAAATTTCCACTCACGAATGATGGCTTTGCATAAGCTTGGCAAGCACTCGTGAACAGGTTAGAGAACAAAAGACTGTTAGTCAACAGTCAGCTCCGAATTCTGTTCAACGTACAACCAATTTCTCAAGAGTCTGCAGCCGCATTAAAACAATTACAGAGCACCATCCAAGGATGTCTATCGGCTTAAGAGCTATCCGATATCTACACTGAGAATTGGGATTGTCTCCTCGTCTTCATGTGTTCGTCAAAGCTTCCGAAACTCACACTATCGCTGTGGGAACAGTCTCTCCATAGCACAGCAGATATTCCGACATGGGTTGAGCTAAATAATTTCCTGTTAGAGCGGTATAGAACTTTAGAGGCAATCGAAGATAAATGGCCCTAGGTAGCTCCTCAGCTGGCGGTTAAGGCTACCAGAAAAGAACCCCCTTCCAAAAGAGTGAACTCCTTTGAGACCAAAGTCACTGCAAAGATTCAGACCTGCAAACTTTGCGCCAAAGAAAACCATCCAATTCGTACGTGTCATAAATTTTTGCAAATGTCTGTTCAAGAGCGATCCGACACTATAAAGCAGCACAAGCTGTGTTTAAATTGCTTCGCCAGGGGTCACCACCTCAAAGATTGCACAAGTGCGCATAATTGCCATACTTGCAAGGGGCGTCATAACATTCTCCTTCATCGTCCGACGAATTGCCAAACAGGTGGTTCTGGAACAGTTGACTTGGATTTTCCATCTTGTGAAGAAGGATTGGATGGTATCCTGTAAATTTATAGTGACTTCCGCAGGTACCAGCCGTGTGGTGATTATTGCTGTATCGTCAGCAAATATAGAGGTGGTGCAGCCGTGTAGGGTCGGGAAGTCGGAAGTATAAATGTTGTATAGCAAGGGGGAAAGGCCTGACCCCTAGGGGCATCCTGCAGGAATGTTGACAAGGACAGAATGGGCTCTTCCAATTAAGAAAGCTGTGAATACTTTAATAAGTTCTTAGGGCTGACATCTTAAAAATGAGTCCGTTTTGCCGTACGGAGTCAAAAGCTGCTGTTATGTCCATCAGTACCATTTCGATTGAGTTCTGCCCATTAACTTGTTTTTTGTACATTATTTTCGATTCGGACTAGCGGATGGATTGTGCTATGTTCTTTAAAGCGAACTGCTCCTTAGGAAGTAGCTCGGCATTGTCTACACAAGATAAAATCTTTTCTTTTAGAATCTTTTCTAATATTTTGCTGACTGCAGACAGAAGGCTAATAGGCAGGTACGATGATGGGTTCTCGGGATGTTTGTTGGGCTTTCTAATTGGGATAACTTTAAATGCTTTCCAGACTTGTGGAAAATCTCCAAGTCGAAGAAATGCGTTCATAATTGCGGTCAAGAAGCGAATACCGCTGCGGGGTAGAGCTCTAAGGCAAAATTATTGATATCATCTAGGCCTGGGGCTATTTGGGTTTTTCAACTGTTAATAATATCAGAGACAGTTTTACTGTTCGTAAAGTAGCTTTCGTTGGGGTTTAAATATAGAGTATTTAGTAGGTCTACACAGCTTTGAAAATCAAATTCAGTATCAGGAAAGCTTAAGCACGTTGTACTCGAATGATTTGCCAAAAACGATACAGCGAGTGCTTCGCATTTTCCTCTGGAGTGGAACACCGTACTGTTCCAACTGCAAGAGTGGCGGTGCTAGAATTTTTTTTTTTTTTATTATTTTACCCACTTTCCAGAAAAGAGAAGAGCCTTTTTCAAAATTGGACAGAAATGTGTTCAATGACTTATAACGATGCGATGCTTTTTCTGTGCTTACACAGCGGTTAAGTGCTTTCATCGTTACAAGATGCGATACATGCCTGAACCTTTGCCAGTAGCGACGATGACTGTTTCTGCTCAAAATAATAGCTTAGTATGAGCCGGCAGTGTCTTTGTGATGAACTGGGTCCTTACTTTAGAATACAACGGTTCTTAGCCTCTTGGATTACTTTTGTAAATTTGTCTATCATAGAATCTATGTGCCTTGTTTGAGTGATGGTCTCTTGGAGTACTGGTCGAAGGTTTTGGCTAAGGTAGCTGGCGTTAAGCGACTAGTTGGCTCTCTCTCAACCTAAAGGTTTATTCTACTAAAGGTTGCTTGTGCAGCTCAATCTGAACTGGAAGGTGGTCCGAACTCAACTGGTTTAATGTTGTGGCCTGGGCCATAATTGTGGGCAGTTTGAGAGGAAAATATTCAGAGTGGAACCTTGACACCTGGAGCTGGCAGAGACTAAACTATGGCTTGCGGGGTATGACATATTAATACGAAGTGCCATTAATTTTTCGTGCAGAATGTTACCCCAGCAGTTTGCACCCCCAATCACGGTGTCTGCTATTAAAGTCACCACATAGAATGTAGTTACTATTTATATTCGTAAGATTCCGAACTTGTCAGCAAATTGCTATTTTTATACCCTGAACCCATAAAATGGGTAAAATAGGTGTAACTGTTTTGTGAAAAAGTATGTAACAGGCAGAAGGAAGCATCTTCGACCCCATAAAGTATATATATTGTTGATCAGCATCAACTGCCGATTCGATATAGCCATGTCCGTCTGTCCGTCTGTCCGTCTGTCCGTCCGTCTGTCTGTCTGTATGCACGCATGGAGCTAAAGACTTCAGATTTTGAATATTAGTTCTCCTATACCATAAGCAGAACAAGTTTGCGTCAAATTATCGATAACTAATCTGGTCTCCAATATACACATGCAATCGATTACATAAAAATATCGAATTTGGAATATGTAAAAATGGGGGTTAAAATAATGGGTAACGATAGAACTTTTCTGAAAATTTCGTCCAAGTCGGTTAAGAAACACCGGAGATATCGAATTTAATCGATTGAAGTTAAGTCAGTATACCAAAGTCAATTATAAATTTAATTTATTTATTGCAACTGGGTTCAGGGTATCTTCTAGTCGGGCTCTCCCGACTAGAGCCTTCTTACTTGTTCATGTTTCATTTGCTAATGATCAGAACATTTCGTCTTTTAAAATCAGTGTTTCGAATCAAGATTTTTGCACTATATGCTGCAAAGAATTTTGGACAGAACACATTATTGTGAAAGTATATATATATACGGCAAGAAAACAAATCGGCCCCCGATTGTATCTACCCTTCCGGTGGTTGGCTCTATAGTTAAAAAACTAACATCCTCCTTCTTACTTGGCTATCAGAATGTAAGAGGTCTTTGTCCATGTCATTGCCTTTACTGAAACGTGGTTAAGGCAAGACATTCTCAATTCCGAAATTCTATGTAGTACGTATTCTATTTATAGGAAGGACCGTACTCTACGGCGTGGTGGAGTGCTTATTGCTGTGAACGTAGACTTTCCTTCTGAAACAGTCGTATTAGATAGTTCTTTTGATATAGAGTTTATTGCTGTAAAGCTAAATATTTACGGTATTAACATTTTTATCACATGTTCCTATATACCTCTCTGATCTCTCTATCTATGAGACACATCTATCTGCTATTCATTCTGTCTCTGCCTTGCTTTCTGATCGCAATTTTCTTGTAGTTCTTGGTGATTTCAACATTGCTGAAGCTACTTGGATTTCTTGTCCTGACTCTGGTGCCCTAACTCCCACGGCCCCGAATGAATTTTTAACCGACTTACTTGGGATGTCATTGAGTCAAATTAATGCTATCCAAAATTCTCTTAATAAAATGCTTGATGTGATTTTTATTTGGATTCATCATCTACATCCGTTTCCCGTTTCCAGCCTATATCTTTTCCCGAAGACTTAAACCATCCTACGTTGGAGCTGTTGATTAATTTACCTTCCCGGACGCGTTGCAATGTCAAAATGCCTTTGAGTCGAGTTCGTCAATTTCCCAAAACTGATTTTGAGGGACTCGCCCTGCTTTTATCCCAAACTGACTGGTCTCCCCTCTACGAGTCTGACGACTTGGACGTGGCAGTCAGTATTTTTTATAAAACCTTATATTCTTTATTTGATATATGTGTCCCGGTTGGTAAGCTAAACAGGTCTAACAAACCTGTGTGGTTTACCCGAAAGTTGAAAATTCTCAAAAATCGAAAATCTAAACCCTACAGGAGATTTAGAAAAAACGGCTCATCGGTAGCCTATTCTGAATACTTGATTGCTCGTGCCAGTTTTGCTATCTTAAATAACCAATGTTATGTTACCTGACTCGGTGTAGATAACAGTTTCAGCAGGATCCAAAGCGGTTTTTTGATTATGTTTATGCGAAGCGTAGGTCATCGACACTCCCAACGGAGGTATTCTTTGAGGAAACGAAGGCCAATTTTGATCAGGAGATTGCAAATATATTTGCTAAATTTTTCAAACGATTTATAGGTCATTTCAATCTCAAGTCGGTTTGCCTTACCCTTATCAGGTTAATGGCTCGAATCGCATCTGTGGACTGAAAATCACTGAAAACTCACTTTTAAATAATCTACATGTTTTGAAACCTATATTTTCCCCAGGACCTAATGGAGTGCCAAACTGTAAGCTTAGACACTGCGCTCATGGTCTTTTAAAGCCGTTGCTTAAGATGTTTAACTTGTCCCTGGAGTTAGGCTCCTTTCCAAAAATTTGGAAAGAGTCATTTATTATTCCGCTCCATAAAAAAGGAAACAAATCTAATGTTCAAAATTATAGGGGTATCTTCAAGTTGTCTGCTATTCCTAAGATTTTTGAAAAATTAATAACCTCCCATCTTCAACACCTTTGCAAACTATTATTGCACCGTGCCAGCACGGATTTATGAAACAAAGATCTACTACCACTAACTTTTTAGAATTTACTTCGTTTGTTATCAAGGGTTTTCAGGACAAATTGCAGACTGATGTTATTTATACTGATTTAAGTAAGGCTTTCGACTCTGTAGATCATCATCTCCTAATACATAAACTAGAACTCTTGGGCTTTTCAAATATTCTAGTTCTTTGGATTAAAGACTACCTAACTCTTAGAACTCAGAGGGATTTATTTAAAGGGTCCGTTTCCAAAAAGGTTCAGGTCAATTCAGGCGTTCCACAGGGTAGTCATCTTGGTCCTTTATTATTTATTTCTTTATAAACGATCTTCCATCGGTTATAAAGTTCTCTCGGGTTTTGATGTACGCTGATGATGTAAAATTATGCACGTCAGCTGCTACTCCCCTAGCTTCTCAACAGCTTCAAAGAGATTTAGATAACTTTCAAATGTGGTGTTAAGTAAATTTTTTAAATCTTAATTGTAGTAAATGTAAAGTTTTGTAATTTTTGATGTTTGCCCTTTTTTAATATATTTTCTTGACAACAAACCACTAGATAGAATTGAATGGGTTGACGATTTGGGCATCGTCATCGACCCAAAGCTTACGTTTGACAAGCATATTTCTTCAATTTCTAATCGAGCATCTGGTGTCTTGGGCTTATTAAGCGCTGGTCGAAGGAGTTCAACGATCCCTACTTAACAAAAACTCTGTATACTTCTCTTGTACGACCGATTCTGGAATATGGATCTTGTATATGGTTTCCCAAATACGAAATTCATCAGAATAAAATAGAATCGGTGAAAAAAACAATTTCTGTTTTTCGCACTTAGAGGTCTTAACTGGGACACTCACAATAATTTGCCATCTTATCGTAGTAGACAATTACTAATAGTTCTTCCTTCTCTTAATGGTCGTAGAATAATGCTAGCATTTTCCTTTTTTCACAAATTAATTAATGGTAAAATTGATTCTTCTGAATTAATTAACCAAATTAACTTTGCTGTTCCTATTAGAAATACTAGACATTTTGTACCTATATCTCTTCAAACTTGTAATTCTAATTATGCTTTTCGTATTCTGTGTTCTATTTATAACGATCTTTCCCACCTAATACACAGTGCCACTCCTACTTGCTCTATTAAAAAGATAGTTTTGTGTCATTTGTCTGCATGTTCGCGATCATCGTAACCGCACGATAAGCGGAGCCCCCTCGGTCGGATGGGCGGGAGGTGGGTCGCTTTGTGCGTAAGGTCAAGTCGATAACATATATAGCTAGAGCTATTGATAACGAATTGTTGAGCCAGGTTTCTGTGAGTAAACAAATATCTATGCTCTCTTCGGATAATAGGTCAGTCAATCCTTCTATTTTTTTTCGAATGCCTTTGGCATTCCAAGTGTTCATGCCTTAAAGTAGGCAGTGAACAAGGAGTTGCCGCTCTCTTACCCTCTCTCTGCAGACATCGTTAATCCACCTCATATTAGCAACATGTAACATGTAAGCTAGGCTAGTTAACTTTAGCAGCATGTATAATTAGTTTGAAAATATAAGTGAACACAAAACGACGTGCATTTCTGCCTTTGGATTATTTATTTCAACCCACCTCTACATAATCGACAACGGAGTCATTTTTGTGAAGCCACCAACACAACCCGGAAAACCCAGCCTACTACATAATCATTGGTCCTTCGAGCCGGATCTTTCTAAAAATCAACACAGCAAGCATCGTTGGAATTTTCCGATCAGAGACCACAGATGCCAAGTGGCAACTCCTCCGCAAAATATACTTATCTAACTGGTGCTTACTCTCAGAACACTCCGTTCAACTCATTAACGCCCAAATAAAAGGGCAAGTGCATAAATTATATACATTTATAATTTTTTTAAACAAATAAATACTACATGCTTCATTTATTCAAAATTTTTTACAAAGCATTGCAAGTTCATTGTAATAACATTCGTATGCTAATACAAACTATCGGCAAGATCGGTATCGACAAATACTAAACGGTTTCATCGTTTAACATCGCAACTCCGTTCCGCTTCCGACGTTCATATTTTTATATGCTCGTGATTTCGTTATCGATTCGAGGTTATTAAATAAATCGTGTTTTTATACTCGATACCGAAGGTAAAGAGCATATTGAGTTTGTGCAATGTCCGTCATGGTGTATGTCCGTCTGTATGAACGCAACTTTTTTCCACACCGTTCAAGCTAGAGACTTGAAACTTTCCATTTCTCTTTATCTATAAGGTAGTAAATTAAAGTGTCAAAATTGGAGTTCTACTATAACTGGGGGGCTGGCAAATCGATAAGTTCGATAACTCAAAACCGACAAATCCACATATTTCGCACATCCTTACAACTAGAACTACCGAATTTGGTAAGAAGATAGCTACTATCAACCCCCAAAAAACCGCATCAAAAATTTTGAAGCTACGCCCACCCATTCCGCCCCCAGCCCCCCGCATTTTGATATTAGAAATGGCTATATCTCCCAAAGTTTTTGAGTTATAGCCACCAAATTTGGTGCCAAGATAAATGATGGTGACCCCCCCAAAAAATGCCTCAAAAATTCGTCAAAAACGGGAATGCGTGTATCTTCCAGAGTTGTGGAGCTAGAGCCTCCAAATTTGGTAGCAAGATAGCTGGTAATGACTCCCAAAGAACTGCATCAAAGTTTTGGAGCCACGCCCACCCATTTCGCCCCCCTTTCCCCACCTTTTACAAACTTTTAACTAGAGACACCAAATTTGGTATGAAGAAAGCAATTGACATTCCACATAGATCTGCATCAAAACTTTGGATGCCAAGCCCACCCATACCGCCCCTAGCCCCCTTTTCCCCACTTTTCACAGTTTTCGAGCTAGAGTCACCAAATTTGCTATGAAGATAGCAATTGACATTTCACTAAGATCTGCATCAAAAAGTTTGATGCCACACTCACCCAATCCGCCTTTGAGCTAGAGTCACCAAATTTGAAGGGAAGATAGCTGGTGGCATCTCCATCTGCATCGGAGAATCTTCAAGGCAGCGTACACCCCTGCCGCATCCATACCCCTTAGCAATCAGGCCTCTTTTTACCTGTTTTTATACTGGTATCGAGTATGCCGCATTTAAAAATAAAAAAGTTTTCATTTTTGTGTGCACTGTTCCGAACTTTTCTGTTTTTATTGGCATATGTGTATATAGTCCTCAATAACTAGTTATTTATTTCTGAATGCTTAAGATCCTAGCATGCCCATTGACGAGGCCAAGGTCAAAAATAACCTCCTTACTGTTCCGGTCGAGCTCCATAAAATATCAAGTTCCAAGCCAAGCAATTTCGCTGGGTCTAGTGTCCCATTGAGCAAGGAACAAACTGATCCCCGAGCATCCATATCTGAAAAGTGTCCAGCCACAGTCGTCCCGCCTATAACCAGATCCGTCGGTCAAAAACTTAAAATGCACAGACTGAGTCAATTTGAGTCAAAATTCTCTTCCAATTCTGTTAACACCGAAGTCTTTTCTGGAGACTATTTGAAATGGCCCACGTTCCGGGACATTTTCACAGCGGTGTACATCAACTACCCAAGTCTAGTCCCAGTCGAAAAGCTGTTCCACTTAAATGCAAAAACTAGTGGCGAAGCTAAGGCTATCGTGTCAAAATTTCCACTCACGAATGATGGCTTTGCATAAGCTTGGCAAGCACTCGTGAACAGGTTAGAGAACAAAAGACTGTTAGTCAACAGTCAGTGAAGAAGGATTGGATGGTATCAAAAGCCTCCTGTAAATTAATAGTGACTTCCGCAGGTACCAGCCGTGTGGTGATTATTGCTGTATCGTCAGCAAATATAGAGGTGGTGCAGCCGTGTAGGGTCGGGAAGTCGGAAGTATAAATGTTGTATAGCAAGGGGGAAAGGCCTGACCCCTAGGGGCATCCTGCAGGAATGTCTACAAGGACAGAATGGGCTCTTCCAATTAAGAAAGCTGTGAATACTTTAATAAGTTTCTTAGGGCTGACATCTTAAAAATGAGTCCGTTTTGCCGTACGGAGTCAAAAGCTGCTGTTATGTCCATCAGTACCATTTCGATTGAGTTCTGCCCATTAACTTGTTTTTTGTACATTATTTTCGATTCGGACTAGCGGATGGATTGTGCTATGTTCTTTAAAGCGAACTGCTCCTTAGGGAGTAGCTCGGCATTGTCTACACAAGATGAAATCTTTTCTTTTAGAATCTTTTCTAATATTTTGACTGACTGCAGACAGAAGGCTAATAGGCCGGTACGATGATGGGTTCTCGGGATGTTTGTTGGGCTTTCTAATTGGGATAACTTTAAATGTTTTCCAGACTTGTGGAAAATCTCCAAGTCGAAGAAATGCGTTCATAATTGCGGTCAAGAAGCGAATACCGCTGCGGGGTAGAGCTTTAAGGCAAAATTATTGATATCATCTAGGCCTGGGGCTTTTTGGGTTTTTCAACTGTTAATAATATCAGAGACAGTTTTACTGTTCGTAAAGAAGCTTTCGTTGGGGTTTAAATATAGAGTATTTAGTAGGTCTACACAGCTTTGAAAATCGTATTCAGTATCAGGAAAGCTTAAGCACGTTGTACTCGAATGATTTGCCAAAAACGATACAGCGAGTGCTTCGCATTTTCCTCTGGAGTGGAACACCGTACTGTTCCAACTGCAAGAGTGGCGGTGCTAGAAATTTTTTTTTCTTATTATTTTACCCACTTTCCAGAAAAGAGAAGAGCCTTTTTCAAAATTGGACAGAAATGTGTTCAATGACTTATAACGATGCGATGCTTTTTCTGTGCTTACACAGCGGTTAAGTGCTTTCATCGTTACAAGATGCGATACATGCCTGAACCTTTGCCAGTAGCGACGATGACTGTTTCTGCTCAAAATTAATAGCTTAGTATGAGCCGGCAGTGTCTTTGTGATGAACTGGGTCCTTACTTTAGAATACAACGGTTCTTAGCCTCTTGGATTACTTTTGTAAATTTGTCTATCATAGAATCTATGTGCCTTGTTTGAGTGATGGTCTCTTGGAGTACTGGTCGAAGGTTTTGGCTAAGGTAGCTTGTGCAGCTCAATCTGAACTGGAAGGTGGTCCGAACTCAACTGGTTTAATGTTGTGGCCTGGGCCATTAATTGTGGGCAGTTTGAGAGGAAAATATTCAGAGTGGAATCTTGACACCTGGAGCTGGCAGGGACTAAACTATGGCTTGCGGGGTATGACATATTAATACGAAGTGCCATTAATTTTTCGTGCAGAATGTTACCCCAGCAGTTTGCACCCCCACTCACGGTGTCTGCTATTAAAGTCACCACATAGAATGAAGTTACTATTTATATTCGTAAGATTCCGAACTTGTCAGCAAATTGCTATTTTTATACCCTGAACCCATAAAATGGGTAAAATAGGTGTAACTGTTTTGTGAAAAAGTATGTAACAGGCAGAAGGAAGCATCTTTGACCCCATAAAGTATATATATTGTTGATCAGCATCAACTGCCATGTCCGTCTGTCCGTCCGTCTGTCTGTCTGTATGCACGCGTGGAGCTAAAGACTTCAGATTTTGAATATTATTTCTCCTATACCATAAGCAGAACAAGTTTGCGTCAAATTATCGATAGCTAATCTGGTCTCCAATATACACATGCAATCGATTACATAAAAATATCGAATTTGGAATATGTAAAAATGGGGGTTAAAATAATGGGTAACGATAGAACTTTTCTGAAAATTTCGTCCAAGTCGGTTAAGAAACACCGGAGATATCGAATTTAATCGATTGAAGTTAAGTCAGTAAACCAAAGTCAATTATAAATTTAATTTATTTATAACTAACATCCTCCTTCTTACTTGGCTATCAGAATGTAAGAGGTCTTTGTAGAAAACTCATTAGTTTATACCTTAATAGTCTTTCTTTCCCTTTCCATGTCATTGCCTTTACTGAAACGTGGTTAAGGCAAGACATTCTCAATTCCGAAATTCTATGTAGTACATATTCTATTTACAGAAAGGACCGTACTCTACGGCGTGGTGGATTGCTTATTGCTGTGAACGTAGACTTTCCTTCTGAAACAGTCGTATTAGATAGTTCTTTTGATATAGAGTTTATTGCTGTAAAGCTAAATATTTACGGTATTAACATTTTTATCACTTGTTCCTATATACCTCTCTGATCTCTCTATCTATGAGACACATCTATCTGCTATTCATTCTGTCTCTGCCTTGCTTTCTGATCGCAATTTTCTTGTAGTTCTTGGTGATTTCAACATTGCTGAAGCTACTTGGATTTCTTGTCCTGACTCTGGTGCCCTAACTCCCACGGCCCCGAATGAATTTTTAACCGACTTACTTGGGATGTCATTGAGTCAAATTAATGCTATCCAAAATTCTCTTAATAAAATGCTTGATGTGATTTTTGTTTTGGATTCATCATCTACATCCGTTTCCCGTTTACAGCCTATATCTTTTCCCGAAGACTTAAACCATCCTACGTTGGAGCTGTTGATTAATTTACCTTCCCGGACGCGTTGCAATGTCAAAATGCCTTTGAGTCGAGTTCGTCAATTTCCCAAAACTGATTTTGAGGGACTCGCCCTGCTTTTATCCCAAACTGACTGGTCTCCCCTCTACGAGTCTGACGACTTGGACGTGGCAGTCAGTATTTTTTATAAAACCTTATATTCTTTATTTGATATATGTGTCCCGGTTGGTAAGCTAAACAGGTCTAACAAACCTGTGTGGTTTACCCGAAAGTTGACAATTCTCAAAAATCGAAAATCTAAACCTTACAGGAGATTTAGAAAAAACGGCTCATCGGTAGCCTATTCTGAATACTTGATTGCTCGTGCCAGTTTTGCTATCTTAAATAACCAATGTTATGTTACCTGACTCGGTGTAGATAACAGTTTCAGCAGGATCCAAAGCGGTTTTTTGATTTTGTTTATGCGAAGCGTAGGTCATAGACGGTCAACGGAGGTATTCTTTGAATTTGAATTTTTGAATTTTTTCAAACGACTTATAGGTCATTTCAATCTCAAGTCGGTTTGCCTTACCCTTATCAGGTTAATGGCTGGAATCGCATCTTTGGACTGAAAATCACTGAAAACTCACTTTTAAATAATCTACATGTTTTGAAACCTATATTTTCCCCAGGTCCTAACGGAGTGCCAAACTGTAAGCTTAGACACTGCGCTCATGGTCTTTTAAAGCCGTTGCTTAAGATGTTTAACTTGTCCCTGGAGTTAGGCTCCTTTCCAAAAATTTGGAAAGAGTCATTTATTATTCCTCTCCATAAAAAGGAAACAAATCTAATGTTCAAAATTATAGGGGTATCTTCAAGTTGTCTGCTATTCCTAAGATTTTTGAAAAATTAATAACCTCCCATCTTCAACACCTTTGCAAACTATTATTGCACCGCGCCAGCACGGATTTATGAAACAAAGATCTACTACCACTAACTTTTTAGAATTTACTTCGTTTGTTATCAAGGGTTTTCAGGACAAATTGCAGACTGATGTTATTTATACTGATTTAGTAAGGCTTTCGACTCTGTAGATCATCATCTCCTAATACATAAACTAGAACTCTTGGGCTTTTCAAATATTCTAGTTCTTTGGATTAAAGACTACCTAACTCTTAGAACTCAGAGGGATTTATTTAAAGGGTCCGTTTCCAAAAAGGTTCAGGTCAATTCAGGCGTTCCACAGGGTAGTCATCTTGGTCTTTATTATTTATTTTCTTTATAAACGATCTTCTATCGGTTATAAAGTTCTCTCGGGTTTTGATGTACGCTGATGATGTAAAATTATGCACGTCAGCTGCTACTCCCCTAGCTTCTCAACAGCTTCAAAGAGATTTAGATAACTTTCAAATGTGGTGTTAAGTAAATTTTTTAAATCTTAATTGTAGTAAATGTAAAGTTTTGTCATTTTTTGATGTTTGCCCTTTTTTAATATATATTTTCTTGACAACAAACCACTAGATAGAATTGAATGGGTTGACGATTTGGCCATCGTCATCGACCCAAAGCTTAAGTTTGACAAGCATGTTTCTTCAATTTCTAATCGAGCATCTGGTGTCTTGGGCTTATTAAGCGCTGGTCAAAGGAGTTCAACGATCCCTACTTAACAAAAACTCTGTATACTTCTCTTGTACGACCGATTCTGGAATATGGATCTTGTATATGGTTTCCCAAATACGAAAACAATTTCTGTTTTTCGCACTTAGGCCCAATATTTCAATGTCCGGTTAGTCAACTTATTCTAAGTTTAGTCGAATTTGAGTTGTTCAATGTTCGGTTAGGAGTATGTGAGAAACAAACTAACCGGAAAGCTGGGTGTCGGTTAAAATTTATAGCGCGTTGAGGTCACGATATATCGATAAGAATCATCGATAAAGCAAACAGCTGTCCCTTGAATTGTATATTTATTTTGTTATTAAAGAAAAATGGCATCGCACAGCATATTTGTCCTTCAAGGCTTTCCACGAACGACTTACACCAGTTTGCGCAGTGAACTGAGCAGCAAGTTTCTGCCAGGCTTCGTTCTTCTGCTTCCACGTAACGGCGTCGCTCTTCTTGCGCTCTAAAATATGCTGATTCGACTCCACTAGTTCCACCAACAAATGCTCCTCAGAAAGCGAAAAGTTTTTCCCACGGAACCGTTTGCAATCAGGCGTGATCATTTAAATTTTATAAATTATATATTTAAAATATGCAAAACTGGCCAGTCACCGACCAAAACAATAACAAAAAACAGCTGAGCCGCTCTCTATAAATGGCAACGCTGTTCATATATGTGGCAACGCTGTTAAGGCGATGGTTACTTATCGATGAAAGGTTATTTTGGCTTTGAGACAACCAAACTGTTTTAACTCGACCAGCAAAATAATGCGGCAGTTAGCTAAACGAAAATTTAACCGGACATTGAAATATTGGGCCTTAGAGGTCTTAACTGGGACACTCACAATAATTTGCCATCTTATCGTAGTAGACTTTTACTAATAGTTCTTCCTTCTCTTAATGGTCGTAGAATAATGCTAGCATTTTCCTTTTTTCACAAATTAATTAATGGTGAAATTGATTCTTCTGAATTAATTAACCAAATTAACTTTGCTGTTCCTATTAGAAATACTAGAAATTTTGTACCTATATCTCTTCAAACTTGTAATTCTAATTATGCTTTTCGTATTCTGTGTTCTATTTATAACGATCTTTCCCACCTAATACACAGTGCCACTCCTACTTACTCATCGTAACCGCTCGATAAACTGAGCCCCCTCGGTCGGATGGGCGGGAGGTGGGTCGCTTTGTGCGTAAGGTCAAGTCGATAACATATATAGCTAGAGCTATTGATAACGAATTGTTGAGCCAGGTTTCTGTGAGTAAACAAATATCTATGCTCTCTTCGGATAATAGGTCAGTCAATCCTTCTATTTTTTTTCGAATGCCTTTGGCATTCCAAGTGTTCATGCCTTAAAGTAGGCAGTGAACAAGGAGTTGCCGCTCTCTTACCCTCTCTCTGCAGACATCGTTAATCCACCTCATATTAGCAACATGTAACATGTAAGCTAGGCTAGTTAACTTTAGCAGCATGTATAATTAGTTTGAAAATATAAGTGAACACAAAACGACGTGCATTTCTGCCTTTGGATTATTTATTTCAACCCACCTCTACATAATCGACAACGGAGTCATTTTTGTGAAGCCACCAACACAACCCGGAAAACCCAGCCTACTACATAATCATTGGTCCTTCGAGCCGGATCTTTCTAAAAATCAACACAGCAAGCATCGTTGGAATTTTCCGATCAGAGACCACAGATGCCAAGTGGCAACTCCTCCGCAAAATATACTTATCTAACTGGTGCTTACTCTCAGAACACTCCGTGCAAGTACATAAATTATATACATTTATAATTTTTTTAAACAAATAAATACAACATGCTTCATTTATTAATAATTTATTACAAAGCATTGCAAGTTCATTGTAATAACATTCGTATGCTAATACAAACTATCGGCAAGATCGGTATCGACAAATACTAAACGGTTTCATCGTTTAACATCGCAACTCCGTTCCGCTTCCGACGTTCATATTTTTATATGCTCGTGATTTCGTTATCGATTCGAGGTTATTAAATAAATCGTGTTTTTATACTCGATACCGAAGGTAAAGAGCATATTGAGTTTGTGCAATGTCCGTCATGGTGTATGTTCGTCTGTATGAACGCAACTTTTTTCCACACCGTTCAAGCTAGAGACTTGAAACTTTCCATTTCTCTTTATCTATAGGATAGTAAATTAAAGTGTCAAAATTGGAGTTCTACGATAACTGGGGGGCTGGCAAATCGATAAGTTCGATAACTCAAAACCGACAAATCCACATATTTCGCACATCCTTACAACTAGAACTACCGAATTTGGTAAGAAGATAGCTACTATCAACCCCCAAAAAACCGCATCAAAAGTTTTGAAGCTACGCCCACCCATTCCGCCCCCAGCCCCCCGCATTTTGATATTAGAAATGGCTATATCTCCCAAAGTTTTTGAGTTATAGCCACCAAATTTGGTGCCAAGATAAATGATGGTGACCCCCCCAAAAAATGCCTCAAAAATTCGTCAAAAACGGGAATGCGTGTATCTTCCAGAGTTGTGGAGCTAGAGCCTCCAAATTTGGTAAGAAGATAGCTGGTAATGACTCCCAAAGAACTGCATCAAAGTTTTGGAGCCACGCCCACCCATTTCGCCTCCCTTTCCCCACCTTTTACAAACTTTTAACTAGAGACACCAAATTTGGTATGAAGATAGCAATTGACATTCCACATAGATCTGCATCAAAACTTTGGATGCCAAGCCCACCCATACCGCCCCTAGCCCCCCTTTCCCCACTTTTTACAGTTTTCGAGCTAGAGTCACCAAATTTGCTATGAAGATAGCAATTGACATTTCACTAAGATCTGCATCAAAATTTTGGATGCCACACTCACCCAATCCGCCTTTGAGCTAGAGTCACCAAATTTGGAGGGAAGATAGCTGGTGGCATCTCCATCTGCATCGAAGAATCTTCAAGGCAGCGTACACCCCTGCCGCATCCGTACCCCTTAGCAATCAGGCCTCTTTTTACCTGTTTTTATACTGGTATCGAGTATGCTGCATTTAAAAATAAAAAAGTTTTCATTTTTGTGTGCACTGTTCCGAACTTTTCTGTTTTTATTGGCATATGTGTATATAGTCCTCAATAACTAGTTATTTATTTCTGAATGCTTAAGATCCTTGCATGCCCATTGACGAGGCCAAGGTCAAAAATAACCTCCTTACTGTTCCGGTCGCGCTCCATAAAATATCAAGTTCCAAGCCAAGCAATTTCGCTGGGTCTAGTGTCCCATTGAGCAAGGAACAAACTGATCCCCGAGCATCCACATCTGAAAAGTGTCCAGCCACAGTCGTCCCGCCTATAACCAGATCCGTCGGTCAAAAACTTAAAATGCACAGCATGTTTACGCAGACAACTTTCATTTCGGTGACCGACAGACTGAGTCAATTTGAGTCAAAATTCTCTTCCAATTCTGTTAACACCGAAGTCTTTTCTGGAGACTATTTGAAATGGCCCACGTTCCGGGACATTTTCACAGCGGTGTACATCAACTACCCAAGTCTAGTCCCAGTCGAAAAGCTGTTCCACTTAAATGCAAAAACTAGTGGCGAAGCTAAAGCTATCGTGTCAAAATTTCCACTCACGAATGATGGCTTTGCATAAGCTTGGCAACCACTCGTGAACAGGTTAGAGAACAAAAGACTGTTAGTCAACAGTCAGCTCCGAATTCTGTTCAACGTACAACCAATTTCTCAAGAGTCTGCAGCCGCATTAAAACAATTACAGAGCACCATCCAAGGATGTCTATCGGCTTAAGAGCTATCCGATATCTACACTGAGAATTGGGATTGTCTCCTCGTCTTCATGTGTTCGTCAAAGCTTCCGAAACTCACACTATCGCTGTGGGAACAGTCTCTCCATAGCACAGCAGATATTCCGACTTGGGTTGAGCTAAATAATTTCCTGTTAGAGCGGTATAGAACTTTAGAGGCAATCGAAGATAAATGGCCCTAGGTAGCTCCTCAGCTGGCGGTTAAGGCTACCAGAAAAGAACCCCCTTCCAAAAGAGTGAACTCCTTTGAGACCAAAGTCACTGCAAAGATTCAGACCTGCAAACTTTGCGCCAAAGAAAACCATCCAATTCGTGCGTGTTTAAATTGCTTCTCCAGGGGTCACCACCTCAAAGATTGCACAAGTGCGCATAATTGCCATACTTGCAAGGGGCGTCATAACATTCTCCTTCATCGTCCGACGAATTGCCAAACAGGTGGTTCTGGAACAGTTGACTTGGATTTTCCATCTTGTGAAGAAGGATTGGATGGTATCAAAAGCCTCCTGTAA
Source organism: Scaptomyza flava (assembly GCA_030179655.1). Taxonomy (NCBI): domain Eukaryota; kingdom Metazoa; phylum Arthropoda; class Insecta; order Diptera; family Drosophilidae; genus Scaptomyza; species Scaptomyza flava. The sequence goes on from JARNME010000113.1 coordinate 214,465, forward strand.
ATTAATAGTGACTTCCGCAGGTACCAGCCGTGTGGTGATTATTGCTGTATCGTCAGCAAATATAGAGGTGGTGCAGCCGTGTAGGGTCGGGAAGTCGGAAGTATAAATGTTGTATAGCAAGGGGGAAAGGCCTGACCCCTAGGGGCATGCTGCAGGAATGTCTACAAGGACAGAATGGGCTCTTCCAATTAAGAAAGCTGTGAATACTTTAATAAGTTTCTTAGGGCTGACATCTTAAAAATGAGTCCGTTTTGCCGTACGGAGTCAAAAGCTGCTGTTATGTCCATCAGTACCATTTCGATTGAGTTCTGCCCATTAACTTGTTTTTTGAACATTATTTTCGATTCGGACTAGCGGATGGATTGTGCTATGTTCTTTAAAGCGAACTGCTCCTTAGGGAGTAGCTCGGCATTGTCTACACAAGATGAAATCTTTTATTTTAGAATCTTTTCTAATATTTTGCTGACTGCAGACAGAAGGCTAATAGGGCGGTACGATGATCGGTTCTCGGGATGTTTGTTGGGCTTTCTAATTGGGATAACTTTAAATGTTTTCCAGACTTGTGGAAAATCTCCAAGTCGAAGAAATGCGTTCATAATTGCGGTCAAGAAGCGAATACCGCTGCGGGGTAGAGCTCTAAGGCAAAATTATTGATATCATCTAGGCCTGGGGCCTAGAGTATTTAGTAGGTCTACACAGCTTTGAAAATCATATTCAGTATCAGGAAAGCTTAAGCACGTTGTACAGCGAGTGCTTCGCATTTTCCTCTGGAGTGGAACACCGTACTGTTCCAACTGCAAGAGTGGCGGTGCTAGAAATTTTTTTTTCTTATTATTTTACCCACTTTCCAGAAAAGAGAAGAGCCTTTTTCAAAATTGGACAGAAATGTGTTCAATGACTTATAACGATGCGATGCTTTTTCTGTGCTTACACAGCGGTTAAGTGCTTTCATCGTTACAAGATGCGATACATGCCTGAACCTTTGCCAGTAGCGACGATGACTGTTTCTGCTCAAAATTAATAGCTTAGTATGAGCCGGCAGTGTCTAAAGGTTTATTCTACTAAAGGTTGCTTGTGCAGCTCAATCTGAACTGGAAGGTGGTCCGAACTCAACTGGTTTAATGTTGTGGCCTGGGCCATTAATTGTGGGCAGTTTGAGAGGAAAATATTCAGAGTGGAACCTTGACACCTGGAGCTGGCAGGGACTAAACTATGGCTTGCGGGGTATGACATATTAATACGAAGTGCCATTAATTTTTCGTGCAGAATGTTACCCCAGCAGTTTGCACCCCCACTCACGGTGTCTGCTATTAAAGTCACCACATAGAATGTAGTTACTATTTATATTCGTAAGATTCCGAACTTGTCAGCAAATTGCTATTTTTATACCCTAAACCCATAAAATGGGTAAAATAGGTGTAACTGTTTTGTGAAAAAGTATGTAACAGGCAGAAGGAAGCATCTTCGACCCCATAAAGTATATATATTGTTGATCAGCATCAACTGCCGATTCGATACAGCCATGTCCGTCTGTCCGTCTGTCCGTCCGTCTGTCTGTCTGTATGCACGCATGGAGCTAAAGACTTCAGATTTTGAGTATTAGTTCTCCTATACCATAAGCAGAACAAGTTTGCGTCAAATTATCGATAACTAATCTGGTCTCCAATATACACATGCAATCGATTACATAAAAATATCGAATTTGGAATATGTAAAAATGGGGGTTAAAATAATGGGTAACGATAGAACTTTTCTGAAAATTTCGTCCAAGTCGGTTAAGAAACACCGGAGATATCGAATTTAATCGATTGAAGTTAAGTCAGTATACCAAAGTCAATTATAAATTTAATTTATTTATTGCAACTGGGTTCAGGGTATCTTCTAGTCGGGCTCTCCCGACTAGAGCCTTCTTACTTTTTTATGTTTCATTTGCTAATGATCAGAACATTTCGTCTTTTAAAATCAGTGTTTCGAATCAAGATTTTTGCACTATATGCTGCAAAGAATTTTGGACAGAACACATAATTGTGAAAGAGTATACTGCAAGAAAACAAATCGGCCCCCGATTGTATCTACCCTTCCGGTGGTTGGCTCTATAGTTAAAAAACTAACATCCTCCTTCTTACTTGGCTATCAGAATGTAAGAGGTCTTTGTAGAAAACTCATTAGTTTATACCTTAATACTCTTTCTTTCCCTTTCCATGTCATTGCCTTTACTGAAACGTGGTTAAGGCAAGACATTCTCAATTCCGAAATTCTATGTAGTACATATTCTATTTATAGAAAGGACCGTACTCTACGGCGTGGTGGAGTGCTTATTGCTGTGAACGTAGACTTTCCTTCTGAAACAGTCGTATTAGATAGTTCTTTTGATATAGAGTTTATTGCTGTAAAGCTAAATATTTACGGTATTAACATTTTTATCACTTGTTCCTATATACCTCCTTCCTCTGATCTCTCTATCTATGAGACACATCTATCTGCTATTCATTCTGTCTCTGCCTTGCTTTCTGATCGCAATTTTCTTGTAGTTCTTGGTGATTTCAACATTGCTGAAGCTACTTGGATTTCTTGTCCTGACTCTGGTGCCCTAACTCCCACGGCCCCGAATGAATTTTTAACCGACTTACTTGGGATGTCATTGAGTCAAATTAATGCTATCCAAAATTCTCTTAATAAAATGCTTGATGTGATTTTTGTTTTGGATACATCATCTACATCCGTTTCCCGTTTCCAGCCTATATCTTTTCCCGAAGACTTAAACCATCCTACGTTGGAGCTGTTGATTAATTTACCTTCCCGGACGCGTTGCAATGTCAAAATGCCTTTGAGTCGAGTTCGTCAATTTCCCAAAACTGAATTTGAGGGACTCGCCCTGCTTTTATCCCAAACTGACTGGTCTCCCCTCTACGAGTCTGACGACTTGGACGTGGCAGTCAGTATTTTTTATAAAACCTTATATTCTTTATTTGATATATGTGTCCCGGTTGGTAAGCTAAACAGGTCTAACAAACCTGTGTGGTTTACCCGAAAGTTGACAATTCTCAAAAATCGAAAATCTAAACCCTACAGGAGATTTAGAAAAAACGGCTCATCGGTAGCCTATTCTGAATACTTGATTGCTCGTGCCAGTTTTGCTATCTTAAATAACCAATGTTATGTTACCTGACTCGGTGTAGATAACAGTTTCAGCAGGATCCAAAGCGGTTTTTTGATTTTGTTTATGCGAAGCGTAGGTCATCGACACTCCCAACGGAGGTATTCTTTGAGGAAACGAAGGCCAATTTTGATCAGGAGATTGCAAATATATTTGCTAAATTTTTTCAAACGATTTATAGGTCATTTCAATCTCAAGTCGGTTTGCCTTACCCTTATCAGGTTAATGGCTCGAATCGCATCTTTGGACTGAAAATCACTGAAAACTCACTTTTAAATAATCTACATGTTTTGAAACCTATATTTTCCCCAGGACCTAACGGAGTGCCAAACTGTGTGCTTAGACACTGCGCTCATGGTCTTTTAAAGCCGTTGCTTGAGATGTTTAACTTGTCCCTGGAGTTAGGCTCCTTTCCAAAAATTTGGAAAGAGTCATTTATTATTCCTCTCCATAAAAAAGGAAACAAATCTAATGTTCAAAATTATAGGGGTATCTTCAAGTTGTCTGCTATTCCTAAGATTTTTGAAAAATTAATAACCTCCCATCTTCAACACCATTGCAAACTATTATTGCACCGTGCCAGCACGGATTTATGAAACAAAGATCTACTACCACTAACTCTTTAGAATTTACTTCGTTTGTTATCAAGGGTTTTCAGGACAAATTGCAGACTGATGTTATTTATACTGATTTTAGTAAGGCTTTCGACTCTGTAGATCATCATCTCCTAATACATAAACTAGAACTCTTGGGCTTTTCAAATATTCTAGTTCTTTGGATTAAAGACTACCTAACTCTTAGAACTCAGAGGGATTTATTTAAAGGGTCCGTTTCCAAAAAGGTTCAGGTCAATTCAGGCGTTCCACAGGGTAGTCATCTTGGTCTTTTATTATTTATTTTCTTTATAAACGATCTTCTATCGGTTATAAAGTTCTCTCGGGTTTTGATGTACGCTGATGATGTAAAATTATGCACGTCAGCTGCTACTCCCCTAGCTTCTCAACAGCTTCAAAGAGATTTAGATAACTTTCAAATGTGGTGTTAAGTAAATTTTTAAATCTTAATTGTAGTAAATGTAAAGTTTTGTCATTTTTTGATGTTTGCCCTTTTTTAATATATATTTTCTTGACAACAAACCACTAGAAAGAATTGAATGGGTTGACGATTTGGGCATCGTCATCGACCCAAAGCTTAAGTTTGACAAGCATGTTTCTTCAATTTCTAATCGAGCATCTGGTGTCTTGGGCTTATTAAGCGCTGGTCGAAGGAGTTCAACGATCCCTACTTAACAAAAACTCTGTATACTTCTCTTGTACGACCGATTCTGGAATATGGATCTTGTATATGGTTTCCCAAATACGAGAACAATTTCTGTTTTTCGCACTTAGGCCCAATATTTCAATGTCCGGTTAGTCAACTTATTCTAAGTTTAGTCGAATTTGAGTTGTTCAATGTTCGGTTAGGAGTATGTGAGAAACAAACTAACCGGAAGGCTGGGTGTCGGTTAAAATTTATAGCGCGTTGAAGTCACGATATATCGATAAGAATCATCGATAAAACAAACAGCTGTCCCTTGAATTGTATATTTATTTTGTTATTAAAGAAAAATGGCATCGCACAGCATATTTGTCCTTCAAGGCTTTCCACGAACGACTAACACCAGTTTGCGCAGTGAACTGAGCAGCAAGTTTCTGCCAGGCTTCGTCCTTCTGCTTCCACGTAACGGCGTCGCTCTTCTTGCGCTCTAAAATATGCTGATTCGACTCCACTAGTTCCACCAACAAATGCTCCTCAGAAAGCGAAAAGTTTTTCCCACGGAACCGTTTGCAATCAGGCGTGATCATTTTAATTTTATAAATTATATATTTAAAATATGCAAAACTGGCCAGTCACCGACCAAAACAATAACAAAAAACAGCTGAGCCGCTCTCTATAAATGGCAACGCTGTTCATATATGTGGCAACGCTGTTAAGGCGATGGTTACTTATCGATGAAAGGTTATTTTGGCTTTGAGACAACCAAACTGTTTTAACTCGACCAGCAAAATAATGCGGCAGTTAGCTAAACGAAAATTTAACCGGACATTGAAATATTGGGCCTTAGAGGTCTTAACTGGGACACTCACAATAATTTGCCATCTTATCGTAGTAGACTTTTACTAATATTCTTCCTTCTCTTAATGGTCGTAGAATAATGCTAGCATTTTCCTTTTTTCACAAATTAATTAATGGTGAAATTGATTCTTCTGAATTAATTAACCAAATTAACTTTGCTGTTCCTATTAGAAATACTAGAAATTTTGTACCTATATCTCTTCAAACTTGTAATTCTAATTATGCTTTTCGTATTCTGTGTTCTATTTATAACGATCTTTCCCACCTAATACACAGTGCCACTCCTACTTACTCGTCGTAACCGCTCGATAAGCAGAGCCCCCTCGGTCGGATGGGCGGGAGGTGGGTCGCTTTGTGCGTAAGGTCAAGTCGATAACATATATAGCTAGAGCTATTGATAACGAATTGTTGAGCCAGGTTTCTGTGAGTAAACAAATATCTATGCTCTCTTCGGATAATAGGTCAGTCAATCCTTCTATTTTTTTTCGAATGCCTTTGGCATTCCAAGTGTTCATGCCTTAAAGTAGGCAGTGAACAAGGAGTTGCCGCTCTCTTACCCTCTCTCTGCAGACATCGTTAATCCACCTCATATTAGCAACATGTAACATGTAAGCTAGGCTAGTTAACTTTAGCAGCATGTATAATTAGTTTGAAAATATAAGTGAACACAAAACGACGTGCATTTCTGCCTTTGGATTATTTATTTCAACCCACCTCTACATAATCGACAACGGAGTCATTTTTGTGAAGCCACCAACACAACCCGGAAACCCAGCCTACTACATAATCATTGGTCCTTCGAGCCGGATCTTTCTAAAAATCAACACAGCAAGCATCGTTGGAATTTTCCGATCAGAGACCACAGATGCCAAGTGGCAACTCCTCCGCAAAATATACTTATCTAACTGGTGCTTACTCTCAGAACACTCCGTTCAACTCATTAACGCCCAAATAAAAGGGCAAGTGCATAAATTATATACATTTATAATTTTTTTAAACAAATAAATACTACATGCTTCATTTATTCAAATTTTTTACAAAGCATTGCAAGTTCATTGTAATAACATTCGTATGCTAATACAAACTATCGGCAAGATCGGTATCGACAAATACTAAACGGTTTCATCGTTTAACATCGCAACTCCGTTCCGCTTCCGACGTTCATATTTTTATATGCTCGTGATTTCGTTATCGATTCGAGGTTATTAAATAAATCGTGTTTTTATACTCGATACCGAAGGTAAAGAGCATATTGAGTTTGTGCAATGTCCATCATGGTGTATGTCCGTCTGTATGAACGCAACTTTTTTCCACACCGTTCAAGCTAGAGACTTGAAACTTGCCATTTCTCTTTATCTATAGGATAGTAAATTAAAGTGTCAAAATTGGAGTTCTACTATAACTGGGGGGCTGGCAAATCGATAAGTTCGATAACTCAAAACCGACAAATCCACATATTTCGCACATCCTTACAACTAGAACTACCGAATTTGGTAAGAAGATAGCTACTATCAACCCCCAAAAAACCGCATCAAAAATTTTGAAGCTACGCCCACCCATTCCGCCCCCAGCCCCCCGCATTTTGATATTAGAAATGGCTATATCTCCCAAAGTTTTTGAGTTATAGCCACCAAATTTGGTGCCAAGATAAATGATGGTGACCCCCCCAAAAAATGCCTCAAAAATTCGTCAAAACGGGAATGCGTGTATCTTCCAGAGTTGTGGAGCTAGAGCCTCCAAATTTGGTAAGAAGATAGCTGGTAATGACTCCCAAAGAACTGCATCAAAGTTTTGGAGCCACGCCCACCCATTTCGCCTCCCTTTCCCCACCTTTTACAAACTTTTAACTAGAGACACCAAATTTGGTATGAAGATAGCAATTGACATTCCACATAGATCTGCATCAAAACTTTGGATGCCAAGCCCACCCATACCGCCCCTAGCCCCCCTTTCCCCACTTTTTACAGTTTTCGAGCTAGAGTCACCAAATTTGCTATGAAGATAGCAATTGACATTTCACTAAGATCTGCATCAAAATTTTGGATGCCACACTCACCCAATCCGCCTTTGAGCTAGAGTCACCAAATTTGGAGGGAAGATAGCTGGTGGCATCTCCATCTGCATCGAAGAATCTTCAAGGCAGCGTACACCCCTGCCGCATCCGTACCCCTTAGCAATCAGGCCTCTTTTTACCTGTTTTTATACTGGTATCGAGTATGCCGCAGTCGGTTGCGTCCGACTTCACCGTTTCCACTTGTTTTTATTTAATAAGAAAATCCTAATTCGCATTTAAAAAAAAAAAAGTTTTCATTTTTGTGTGCACTGTTCCGAACTTTTCTGTTTTTATTGGCATATGTGTATATAGTCCTCAATAACTAGTTATTTATTTCTGAATGCTTAAGATCCTTGCATGCCCATTGACGAGGCCAAGGTCAAAAATAACCTCCTTACTGTTCCGGTCGCGCTCCATAAAATATCAAGTTCCAAGCCAAGCAATTTCGCTGGGCCTAGTGTCCCATTGAGCAAGGAACAAACTGATCCCCGAGCATCCACATCTGAAAAGTGTCCAGCCACAGTCGTCCCGCCTATAACCAGATCCGTCGGTCAAAAGCTTAAAATGCACAGCATGTTTTCGCAGACAACTTTCATTTCGGTGACCGACAGACTGAGTCAATTTGAGTCAAAATTCTCTTCCAATTCTGTTAACACCGAAGTCTTTTCTGGAGACTATTTGAAATGGCCCACGTTCCGGGACATTTTCACAGCGGTGTACATCAACTACCCAAGTCTAGTCCCAGTCGAAAAGCTGTTCCACTTAAATGCAAAAACTAGTGGCGAAGCTAAAGCTATCGTGTCAAAATTTCCACTCGCGAATGATGGCTTTGCATAAGCTTGGCAAGCACTCGTGAACAGGTTAGAGAACAAAAGACTGTTAGTCAACAGTCAGCTCCGAATTCTGTTCAACGTACAACCAATTTCTCAAGAGTCTGCAGCCGCATTAAAATAATTACAGAGCACCATCCAAGGATGTCTATCGGCTTAAGAGCTATCCGATATCTACACTGAGAATTGGGATTGTCTCCTCGTCTTCATGTGTTCGTCAAAGCTTCCGAAACTCACACTATCGCTGTGGGAACAGTCTCTCCATAGCACAGCAGATATTCCGACTTGGGTTGAGCTAAATAATTTCCTGTTAGAGCGGTATAGAACTTTAGAGGCAATCGAAGATAAATGGCCCTAGGTAGCTCCTCAGCTGGCGGTTAAGGCTACCAGAAAAGAACCCCCTTCCAAAAGAGTGAACTCCTTTGAGACCAAAGTCACTGCAAAGATTCAGACCTGCAAACTTTGCGCCAAAGAAAACCATCCAATTCGTACGTGTCATAAATTTTTGCAAATGTCTGTTCAAGAGCAATCCGACACTATAAAGCAGCACAAGCTGTGTTTAAATTGCTTCGCCAGGGGTCACCACCTCAAAGATTGCACAAGTGCGCATAATTGCCATACTTGCAAGGGGCGTCATAACATTCTCCTTCATCGTCCGACGAATTGCCAAACAGGTGGTTCTGGAACAGTTTTGGACACTCCAGTCAATTTACAGTCCACTTCACACCCACAAACGACGGTCCAAAATTACTTCTCGGCAAGCACACATAGCGTTCTCCTCGGCACGGCTATAATCCAAGTATGTTCTTTGGGAACAAGATATACAGCTCGTGCATTGGTAGACTCTGGTTCAGAAGCAACCTTCATTTCTGAACGGCTGTTCAAGTTGATACGACCCCAGTATCAGTCCGTTGACCATCAAGTTTCGGGGCTCAATGGAGCTGTTTCAGCTCAACCACAACGTTTATGCCATTTGCATATTGGTTCTCCAATTAAGCCAAGAATTCATATTGAAACTTTGGCCTACGTACTTCCAAAGTTGGCAGGAAATCTGCCCTCCTACACAATACCACAAAGTTCTTTGGAAGGTCTTCCTGATCTTCAACTGGCAGATTCCAACTTCTATAAGAGTTCCCAGATAGATGTACTACTGGGAGCTGATATCCTTCCTTCCATTCTCCTTAAGGGCTCCTATACCAATATCTGTGGTACCCTTTTAGGTCAGGAAACGATATTTGGCTGGACCATCACGGGTCCTATTTCCAACACTGACGCCAAAGTCATTTCGTCTTTCTCCACTCGAATTTCGCACAGCCAGGAAGTAAGGTTAGAGAAACTTCTCACGAAATTTTGGTAGGTGGAGGATATCCCAGTTAAGCTGGTTAAAGGGTCCGATGCAGCTTGTGAGAAGTTGTTTCAGCAGACAATCGCCAGAAGCGAAAGTGGTAGATATGTTGTCACCCTCCCTTTTAAGAATCCTGAATCCATCGACTTAGGTCATTCAAGATCTATCGCACTGGCTCAGCTCCTTCGCAACGAGAATCGTTTAAACAAGAACGCCTCCCTCAAAGAGCAGTACGATAAGGTCCTTCAGGAGTATTCGGACCTTAATCATATGAGACCAGTCTCTGTCCATCTCCTTACCGCAAAAAACTGGAGTCACTCCCACGAAAACGGTGTCCATTATACGATTAGAATTGTGCGGAGCTGTGATGTTATCCGAATTGTCAGCAGCAGTAATTCCAACTCTACCGCTTAGGGAGTGTGAATGTTACTATTGGTTTGACTCGACAATAGTTTTAGCATGGCTGAATAAGCCTCCATGTGCGTGGTCAACCTTCGTTGCGAATGGGGTCGCCAGAATTACTGAGACCACAGATCCGAACCAGTGGCGCCACGTACGATCCGAGTCCAATCCAGCTGACCTCTCGAGCAGAGGAGTGTCAGCAAGTGAACTAATTGGCAGTTCACTGTGGTGGCATGGCCCAGTTTGGTTGTAAAATGCTCAGCACCAGTGGCCAGCCTCCACAGAATTTTCTCTCGACACGGAACTCGAACAGCGTCCTATCAAGGTCAACGTGGCGACCGCCAGTTCTGTATTCAACTTTCTCGAACGCTTTTCCAAGTTCGAAAAGGCTGTACGCGTGTTTGCGTATGTTTTATTAAGCGCTGCAAGGAAAGCTCAGATCCACGCTCAGCAGATTTGCATCATAAAGAGCTCTCCAAAGCTCAAAATCAACTGATCATTCTCGTACAAAAGGTTGAGTATCCTGGAGAATATAAGGGGTTACTCAAAGGGAAATCAGTCCCACGCTCCAGCAGCCTGCTTAACCTTAACCCGTTTTTAGACCCACACGGCGTTATTCGGGCCTGCGGTCGCATCCGATCCAGCGAAACTCTCAACTCTCAACTAAGCGGTACCCAGTTATACTGCCCTACTCATGTTTGTACTCTCGGGCTCTCGTAAGCTTCACGCATCATATTTCAATGCATGGCAGCAATCAGCTGATGATGCGCCTCATCCGATCAAAATACTGGATCCCTAAACTCAAGGTGTTGGTAAAGTCCACGATTCATTCCTGCAAGGTTTGCACAATCCATCGCAAAAGGTTTCAGACCCAACTCATGGGAGAGCTACGTGCTCACCGTACTGCCTTTTCGCGCCCCTTCACACACACCGGTGTCGACTTTGCCAGCCCCTTAGACATTAAGAATTACATAGGCCTAGCATGTTTAATAACAAAGGGGTACGTGTGCGTCTTTGTGTGTTTTAGCACCAAAGCGGTCCATTTAGAAGCTACCTCGGACCTCACGACCAAAAAGTTCTTGGCGGCATTTGCTAGGTTCATAGCGAGGCGTGGGTGTCCAGCGACCATGCACTCCGTTAAAGGGAAGACATTCATCGGAGCTGCCAAGGTCCTGTCGTGCGAGTTTCTTGAGGTCACAAGAGATCTCGTGCTTTCCAAGTATAGCTACCAAAATTAATCCTGGCGCTTCAACCCTCCTAGTGCCCCACACATGGGTGGTTTATGGGAAACTGGGGTGAAGAGTTTTAAAACTCTCTTCTACAAATCCACGGTCACAAAGCGAGCAGATTCCAATCGTAATTGAAAAATTATAATTGTTGCGTAGCGAATAAATAACTCAGTGAAAAGTTTATATTGTATATTATATTTATATTGAGTGAATTGTTTAATATGAATCTTATAAAATAAAATAAGAGTGATTTTTCCAATATGCCAAAACAAGCACAGTGAGAAAAACGTTGCGGCAAAAAAGTGAAAATTAATAATTATGTTTATTATATTAATAAATATAGCCGAAGGCCTAAGTAGCCAGCGCTACCTTAAACTTGTTAATGGTGTTTTTAAGCTCCAACATGTCAATATTAAATAAATATTAATAAATAATAATATAAATAATAAATAAAATGGCAACCTTTATTGATATCAACTCTTGATTTTTAATTGTTTTCAATAGTTGATATTGGTTTTATATTGGCTTGCTTTCAGGGCATATCAATACTTTACATCAAGAGTCAATTTAAATTGATTTCGCTATCATTATCAACTTTACGTCAGGGCTATATTCTGGTTTCCGATATACACAAAATATCGATAAGAATATCAAATATGGAAAATGTAAAAATGAGGGTTGAAATAATGGGTAACGATAGAACTTTTCTGAAAATTTCGTCCAAATCGGTTAAGAAACACCGGAGATATCGAATTTAATCGATTGAAGCTAAGTCACTATACCTAAGTCAATTATAAATTTAATTTATTTATTGCAACTGGGTTCAGGATATCTTCTAGTCGGGCTCTCCCGACTAGAGCCTTCTTACTTGTTTTCCTGGTACCTTTTATGTGCGCTTATTTTATTGCTTATCCTATTGCGTCGACCTAGCAGCAAAGCAAATGAGCGAATTAATTACAACATACATATATTTATATATATATATATATATATATATATATATATATATATATATATATATATATCATCTTAAACAATTCACTCAATATAAATATAATATACAATATAAACTTTTCACTGAGTTATTTATTCGCTACACAACAATTATAATTTTTCAATTACGATTGGAATCTGCTCGCTTTGTGACCGTGGATTTGTAGAAGAGAGTTTTAAAACTCTTCACCCCAGTTTCCCATAAACCACCCATGTGTGGGGCACTAGGATGGTTAAAGCGCCAGGATTAATTTTGGTAGCTATACTTGGAAAGCACGAGATCTCTTGTGACCTCAAGAAACTCGCGCGACAGGACCTTGGCAGCTCCGATGAATGTCTTCCCTTTAACGGAGTGCATGGTCGCTGGACACCCACGCCTCGCTATGAACCTAGCAAATGCCGCCAAGAACTTTTTGGTCGTGAGGTCCGAGGTAGCTTCTAAATGGACCGCTTTGGTGCTAAAACACACAAAGACGCACACGTACTCCTTTGTTATTAAACATGCTAGGCCTGTGTTATTCTTAATGTCTAAGGGGCTGGCAAAGTCGACACCGGTGTGTGTGAAGGGGCGCGAAAAGGCAGTACGGTGACCACGTAGCTCTCCCATGAGTTGGGTCTGAAACCTTTTGCGATGGATTATGCAAACCTTGCAGGAATGAATCGTGGACTTTACCAACACCTTGAGTTTAGGGATCCAGTATTTTGATCGGATGAGGCGCATCATCAGCTGATTGCTGCCATGCATTGAAATATGATGCGTGAAGCTTACGAGAGCCCGAGAGTACAAACATGAGTAGGGCAGTATAACTGGGTACCGCTTAGCTGAGAGTTGAGAGTTTCGCTGGATCGGATGCGACCGCAGGCCCGAATAACGCCGTGTGGGTCTAAAAACGGGTTAAGGTTAAGCAGGCTGCTGGAGCGTGGGACTGATTTCCCTTTGAGTAACCCCTTATATTCTCCAGGATACTCAACCTTTTGTACGAGAATGATCAGTTGATTTTGAGCTTTGGAGAGCTCTTTATGATGCAAATCTGCTGAGCGTGGATCTGAGCTTTCCTTGCAGCGCTTAATAAAACATACGCAAACACGCGTACAGCCTTTTTGAACTTGGAAAAGCGTTCGAGAAAGTTGAATACAGAACTGGCGGTCGCCACGTTGACCTTGATAGGACGCTGTTCGAGTTCCGTGTCGAGAGAAAATTCTGTGGAGGCTGGCCACTGGTGCTGAGCATTTTACAACCAAACTGGGCCATGCCACCACAGTGAACTGCCAATTAGTTCACTTGCTGACACTCCTCTGCTCGAGAGGTCAGCTGGATTGGACTCGGATCGTACGTGGCGCCACTGGTTCGGATCTGTGGTCTCAGTAATTCTGGCGACCCTATTCGCAACGAAGGTTGACCACGCACATGGAGGCTTATTCAGCCATGCTAAAACTATTGTCGAGTCAACCCAATAGTAACATTCACACTCCCTAAGCGGTAGAGTTGGAATTACTGCTGCTGACAATTCGGATAACATCACAGCTCCGCACAATTCTAATCGTATAATGGACACCGTTTTCGTGGGAGTGACTCCAGTTTTTTGCGGTAAGGAGATGGAAAGAGACTGGTCTCATATGATTAAGGTCCGAATACTCCTGAAGGACCTTATCGTACTGCTCTTTGAGGGAGGCGTTCTTGTTTAAACGATTCTCGTTGCGAAGGAGCTGAGCCAGTGCGATAGATCTTGAATGACCTAAGTCGATGGATTCAGGATTCTTAAAAGGGAGGGTGACAACATATCTACCACTTTCGCTTCTGGCGATTGTCTGCTGAAACAACTTCTCACAAGCTGCATCGGACCCTTTAACCAGCTTAACTGGGATATCCTCCACCTACCAAAATTTCGTGAGAAGTTTCTCTAACCTTACTTCCTGGCTGTGCGAAATTCGAGTGGAGAAAGACGAAATGACTTTGGCGTCAGTGTTGGAAATAAGACCCGTGATGGTCCAGCCAAATATCGTTTCCTTACCTAAAAGGGTACCACAGATATTTGTATAGGACCCCTTAAGGAGTATGGAAGGAAGGATATCAGCTCCCAGTAGTACATCTATCTGGGAACTCTTATAGAAGTTGGGATCTTTCAGTTGAAGATCAGGAAGACCTTCCAAAGAACTTTGTGGAATTGTGTAGGAGGGCAGATTTCCTGCCAACTTTGGAAGTACGTAGGCCGAAGTTTCAATCTGAATTCTTGGCTTAATTGGAGAACCAATATGGAAATGGCATAAACGTTGTGGTTGAGCTGAAACAGCTCCATTGAGCCCCGAAACTTGATGGTCAACGGACTGATACTGGGGTCGTATCAACTTGAACAGCCGTTCAGAAATGAAGGTTGCTTCTGAACCAGAGTCTACCAATGCAAGAGCTGTATATTTTGTTCCCAAAGAACATACTTGGATTATAGCCGTGCCGAGGAGAACGCTATGTGTGCTTGCCGAGAAGTAATTTTGGACCGTCGTTTGTGGGTGTGAAGTGGACTGTAAATTGACTGGAGTGTCCAAAACTGTTCCAGAACCACCTGTTTGGCAATTCGTCGGACGATGAAGGAGAATGTTATGACGCCCCTTGCAAGTATGGCAATTATGCGCACTTGTGCAATCTTTGAGGTGGTGACCCCTGGCGAAGCAATTTAAACACAGCTTGTGCTGCTTTATAGTGTCGGATCGCTCTTGAACAGACATTTGCAAAAATTTATGACACGTACGAATTGGATGGTTTTCTTTGGCACAAAGTTTGCAGGTCTGAATCTTTGCAGTGACTTTGGTCTCAAAGGAGTTCACTCTTTTGGAAGGGGGTTCTTTTCTGGTAGCCTTAACCGCCAGCTGAGGAGCTACCTAGGGCCATTATCTTCGATTGCCTCTAAAGTTCTATACCGCTCTAACAGGAAATTATTTAGCTCAACCCAAGTCGGAATATCTGCTGTGCTATGGAGAGACTGTTCCCACAGCGATAGTGTGAGTTTCGGAAGCTTTGACGAACACATGAAGACGAGGAGACAATCCCAATTCTCAGTGTAGATATCGGATAGCTCTTAAGCCGATAGACATCCTTGGATGGTGCTCTGTAATTGTTTTAATGCGGCTGCAGACTCTTGAGAAATTGGTTGTACGTTGAACAGAATTCGGAGCTGACTGTTGACTAACAGTCTTTTGTTCTTTAACCTGTTCACGAGTGCTTGCCAAGCTTATGCATTCGTGAGTGGAAATTTTGACACGATAGCTTTAGCTTCGCCACTAGTTTTTGCATTTAAGTGGAACAGCTTTTCGACTGGGACTAGACTTGGGTAGTTGATGTACACCGCTGTGAAAATGTCCCGGAACGTGGGCCATTTCAAACAGTCTCCAGAAAAGACTTCGGTGTTAACAGAATTGGAAGAGAATTTTGACTCAAATTGACTCAGTCTGTCGGTCACCGAAATGAAAGTTGTCAGCGTAAACATGCTGTGCATTTTAAGTTTTTGACCGACGGATCTGGTTATAGGCGGGACGACTGTGGCTGGACACTTTTCAGATGTGGATGCTCGGGGATCAGTTTGTTCCTTGCTCAATGGGACACTAGACCCAGCGAAATTGCTTGGCTTGGAACTTGATATTTTATGGAGCGCGACCGGAACAGTAAGGAGGTTATTTTTGACCTTGGCCTCGTCAATGGGCATGCTAGGATCTTAAGCATTCAGAAATAAATAACTAGTTATTGAGGACTATATACACATATGCCAATAAAAACAGAAAAGTTCGGAACAGGAACTCACGACCAAAAAGTTCTTGGCGGCATTTGCTAGGTTCATAGCGAGGCGTGGGTGTCCAGCGACCATGCACTCCGTTAAAGGGAAGACATTCATCGGAGCTGCCAAGGTCCTGTCGCGCGAGTTTCTTGAGGTCACAAGAGATCTCGTGCTTTCCAAGTATAGCTACCAAAATTAATCCTGGCGCTTCAACCCTCCTAGTGCCCCACACATGGGTGGTTTATGGGAAACTGGGGTGAAGAGTTTTAAAACTCTCTTCTACAAATCCACGGTCACAAAGCGAGCAGATTCCAATCGTAATTGAAAAATTATAATTGTTGTGTAGCGAATAAATAACTCAGTGAAAAGTTTATATTGTATATTATATTTATATTCAGTGAATTGTTTAAGATGATATATATATATATATATTCGCTACACAACAATTATAATTTTATGTATATTTATATATATATATATATATATATATATGTATGTTGTAATTAATTCGCTCATTTGCTTTGCTGCTAGGTCGACGCAATAGGATAAGCAATAAAATAAGCGCACATAAAAGGTACCAGGAAAACAAGTAAGAAGGCTCTAGTCGGGAGAGCCCGACTAGAAGATACCCTGAACCCAGTTGCAATAAATAAATTAAATTTATAATTGTCTTTGGTATACTTACTTAGCTTCAATCGATTAAATTCGATATCTCCGGTGTTTCTTAACCGATTTGGACGAAATTTTCAGAAAAGTTCTATCGTTACCCATTATTTCAACCCTCATTTTTTCATTTTCCATATTCGATATTCGTATCGATATTTTGTGTATATCGGAAACCAGAATAGTTATCGATAATTGGAAGCAAACTTGTTCTGCTCATGGTATAGGAGAACTTAAATACAAAATCTGAAGTCTCTAGCTTTTGTAGTTTCTGAGATCCACGCGTTCATACAGACGGAGAGACGGACATGGCTATATCGTCTCGGCTGTTGATGCTGATCAAGAATATATTCTTATGCTTTATGGGGTAGGAGATGCTTCCTTCTGCCTGTTACATACTTTTGCACAAAACCATTTTATCTTTTTTTACTCATTTTATGGGTTAAGGGTGTAAAAATGCGGGAGCCATTGGAGAAGTCCCCACTTCCCTAAATCATATTAATAAGCTACTTTTAATGAATAGTTTTTTACCATATACTTGACATGTGCGTTTTTTTTTAACTTATGACAATTTTGCAGAACATGAGCAATTTAGCAAACCAGCTGGGAAATTTAAAAAATAATATGAACTTGTAGATTTCGTTCTTTTTTTTAACACAGCTGTAAATTTTACGAACAAATATTCTATAATTTAATGATATAAATAATGGTAGAAAGAGTAAAATTTCTTGCACTATAGAAAGGCAGATCTGGTAAATATAACGATACTAACAAAGAATGCATTTGTGGTGCTATTACTATTTTCGAGAGTTCTTTCCACTATTCTTAAAGCACAAAACTAAAAAAAACTTTGATCATATCAATGAAAACTTAAAGTGCCAAAATGGTGCTATTCGCAATTGTGAATATATACAGCCAAGGCCATAAAGAGATCAAAATTTATAACTTTTTAAAATGTTCAAAAAGATTTTACGGTTCTTAGAGCTTACTTAATATCTGCTTCAGACACAGTGTCGAAATTTGGGAGCTGTAAAACATGTCGAAACACCTGGAGGTGCAAATCGATTTAAACACACATATTTCGTACCTTTATAAAGCTAGACTCAATATAATTGATAACAAGATAGTTGGTGACTTTCTCCAGAATATTTGGAAGCCAAGCCCACCTATACCCTTTAAATATAAGAAATGCCCGTCTATCCATCTGTTTTTGTGCATAATAGATAGGCAGCATTCAGACAGCGAAGAGACTCGCCCACAAACAGCTAAACATGATATCAGACCCAAAAATAAACCTTTTTAGTCCTTAACCTTTCGTTTTCATCTATTATCATATGTGAAAAATTCATCTTAATCGGTTGTGAAACAGCAGAGATATCGCAGAATAAAGTTAAGTCAAGCATTCAGCAGCACAGTATTAATTGCACTTCTGTAAACGCTTTATGTCATGGTATATGCAAGTCGAGCTTCCTTGACTAGAAACTTTTTACTTGTTTTATGTTAAGTTTTGTACTTTTAATGACATTTGTGCAACTATGATTGCAAGTAATTTCAAAAATACTTTTTAAGACATTTTCCACCAAGGTACTTTATTTTCCAAAATCCTTTCCTAGAACTCAATTTCACCACAAAATTCAAGAACTGTAAAAAATCTGCTTATCTAAAATGCTAGTAGAGATATTGAAACAATCAACAATAATTCAAAGTTAAGGTACGAAAGCACTAAGGAATTAATTAAATTCAATGCTATTTTTATGGCCACGGCTGTATTTATGTTAACTACATACGATGACTAGAATTGGTAATTATTTTTGAATTGACAAGATCGATGTAAATATCTTGAAGAAACGTAAAAAAAAATGTATTTTGTTACGCATTGCTTATGTTTAGCAACACTGATTTGTTACTTTAATTTTGTTACTATATGCGTATTCTTTTGGGTGAACATATAATGTTAAAAAAAAAAATCAATTTATTTTATGAGTATGTAATTAAGCATTTACATGCGAGAGATCTTTTTTAGTAAGGTTCCGGTTGCGATTCCAGGCTTATAGAGTTTACTGCTCCATTATGATTGTATCCTCGGCCTTTACATTACCGGAGTTGATGGCCTCCATAGCCTTGCTAAGCAGGGTTGCATCCTTTAGACTAACCACTTGGACAAGCTGTGGTTCTTGGCCAGGTCCTTGGATCATCATTTGGTGCATGCCCGGCGACATTGTTATTGCTTCCAGTTGATCCCCATTTTCTACCTGCCAAGCAGAAATATAAAAATGTACATAACGTTCAATGTATTATGCATCTTAACATTATACTGTAATTTTTTATTTTTTTGCAGTGAAGAGCTCCATATTTTTTCAATAAGAAATGTATAAAAGAAATCATACTTACGCAACACGCATAAACATCAAAAAAAAAAAAAAATCAGACGAATATATAAATAAAAACTTTTAAGAAAATAAGCTACAAATCAAAAGTCAAATTGAACAAAAATAAATTTGAATAACAAGTCAAAATTATAAAATCATAACAAAGAATTTATTGAAAAATTTGGTTTTTTGCTGTTTTGTTTTCGTCTCATTGCATTTTGTACAGACAATAGAGATTGTTCCTAAAATAGCTATAATAAGCAAAACAAATTTAACATAATTAAACATTAAACAGAATAAAAATAAAATTTTTAATAATATTTATAATAATTGTAATAAACATAATATGTTATGAGCTTAAATTTCTAAACACATGACTTTTACAATACTTGCAGCACATGTTTAAACAATTTTTTTTAAATTTATTTGTTTATCATAATAATTGTAGTATTGTTTCATTTGTATTTAAATTGGCTACGTTGGACGAGTTTTATAAAATGACTAAGTTGTTTGATGATTGTTAACGAGTTTTAATTTTTTTACACTTATACTATAAACTTTTATTGTTATTTCGCCAACAATTGATTATGTCAATAACAATAACTAAACTAGCTACCTAAAAACTAAAACATTTTCATTAAGAAATAAATATGAATTCAATTGTTTAAATAATTACCTTAATATTTGGCTTGTGTTTCAACTACAATATTTAAATTTTCGCAAGCATGTACGAAATCGTCATCAAAAATAAAAAAACAAAATGAAAATTCTAAAAATTTAATTTTATTTTAATATTTCAATAAAGCTGGCACGAAACAAGTTATTAGTACTTTTGACCAGACATACTTTTCTAAGTAAATGTGGACTTTCGCAAGAAATCGTAAACGACTGCAGTTATAGTCGTGGATAAAGTTGTAAGGCACTGGATCGACAATGTGTTTTACGTTGTTTGATGTAAAAATACGGAATTAAAATTTGATTAGTGCGTTAAAATTGATTTGCGTTTTGTGCAACAGTTCGTCAAATAAGAATTGGATTTGTATTCAGCTTGTAAAGTTACATTAATAACACTGGATCGAACTCTACACTTACTTAGAAATAGGCGCGCTGAAATACGTATAGAACAGTAGTTTTGTATGCCGTGTAATTGACAAATTTGCCTTGCGTTTTAAGAGCTCATGTTAAATTAAATTAAATTTTTATTATTATCAATTATGCAATAAATGGTATCGATTTCTTCGTCAATCTTTTGAATTTTTTCTTTTTGGTATTCTTTGTCTGCATTCACAATTGTTTGCGTGTGAATGTGTGTATCACCTGATTAAAGTGTTCCATTTTAACTGAGAGCAATCCGAGTCGTCAAAACTTTAGATTTTATGACTGATTGTTTATCGACGACTCATTATCGTGTTAAAAAATCCATGAATTATCTGCCTATGGAAAAATCGCCTCACTAGCTTGTCGCGTCGTTAACAAACAGCTGCCAAACATACAACAGTTGACCACTTCGGATCAAGTTTGTTCAGATGGTATGTATACCACCCAGACCACTATTAATTCGTACGACACGTTTTTTGAGATATACGCAATATTTTATGGAATGTATGGTCAAAGTATGGAATCAATGGAAAGGTCATTAAATTTCCGTTTGAATGACAAAGTACTATTCTTAACCCATTAAGTACCCATTGAAAATTTTCAATTCTTGTAAAAGTCTTATTTTTAAACATTTTTCCCCTGGCTTAAACAAAAAACTTTTTGATGCAAAAAGTTACTTCAAACAATTCTAATAGTGTCTGAAAAAGAAAATTTTCAAAAATCTCTTCCCAAGTATTTTTTATGATTTTTTGAAAATTGCTAAAGATGGCAATTTTGCCCACTTTTCATACAAAATAGTCGTTTTTAGCAATTTTAAAAAATTCATAAAAAATACTTGCGAAGAGGTTTTTGAAAATTTTTTTTTCAGACACTATTAGAACTGTTTGAAGTAACTTTTTGCATCAAAAAGTTTTTTGTTTAAGCCAGGGGAAAAATGTTTAAAAATACGACTTTTACAAGAATTGAAAATTTTCAATGGGTACTTAATGGGTTAAGAACAGTACTTTATCATTCAAACGGAAATTTAACGACCTTTCCACTGATTCCATACTTTGACCATACATTCCATAAAACATTGCGTATACCTCAAAAAACATGTCGTACGAATTAATAGTGGTCTGGGCTCGTACACATTAAGATATTTATGTATTTTTGTAAATAAGTATGGCAAATGAGTTTGTTACTTTTCTAAGCTAATGTATGTTTTCAACTCTGCTTTGACTAGATAAAATAAAAAGTGCAGTTTGTAGCTGGGTTGGGAATTTGAGGGAAAGGGGACAGGCATGTGGAAGATGCTGGTAAGGGCGTAGCGGCACTATAACTGATTAAAGCTTATTCTAAATGCTCTTGTTTAATAGTATTAGTGGGCAACTGCAGCTGTGCACCGGCCAAATTTGTCGGACTGGCTATGTCTACGCAGCGGATCTCCGCAACACAAGGGGTGCTCGATGTGGCCGCCATTGCAGTAGTAGCAGCAGCAGCAGCTTTAACAACACTTTTGCTGCTGCAGCTCTGGATTAGCTTGCATCGTTTCTGCGCTATTGTTGCGCTTCGCGACGATTGCGTTTCATGACGTCGCTGCGAAGTCGACGCTGCTGCTGGCGCTGTCAGAACAATGGGCAGTGGCATTTTAATGGTATTGTTGTTGTTTCTAGTATAATTGTTGTTATTAGTAAGCATGCTACCATTATTGTTGTTGGCAAGACAAAAGCCAGAATTTAAATTACTGCTGCTGGGGCTGCCGCATGCCGGAACAGTAGCTGCCCAAAATAAGCGAGTGCCTATCGGCGCTTGTAATGTGAGCGCCGGCTGCTGTCCGGCATTTGGCACTGCAGCTGCTGCAGTCACCGCCACTGTTGCTGTGGCGACACCAGCTCCGCTGCGTCGGCCAAGCATGGCAGCCGAGATCCCTAGCAGCGAAGTTGGTGCAGCATGTGCGCTGCCACTAATGTTGTTATTATTGCATTTGCGCGTAGCGCTATTGGATGCGTTGGAGCTATTGCTGTTATCTACCTGCATAGGCGCCAAACATACAGTGCCATCGCTATTCGTCTGCAGCTGCTGCATGTTGGCCATCACTGACTGGTACAACGATACGGGCACCTGTATGACATTGCTCACGGACACGGGATAGCCTAGTTAGATTATTAAAGGTCAGATAATGTTCATTGGTAAGATTTTGAATTTTTTTACTTACCCTGGCCATCTTCGGTGGTGATAAAGATTTGACCATCCTGCCCCTCGGTTAAATCTACAGTCATGTTCTCATGGCCATTCACATCAGTAAGGCTTTGTACTGTTTGTATAGTGGCGCCACCTTCGCCTTGATGCAGCTGCCAAAGTGCCAAAAGGTACAAAATTTTTAGTTATTTGGTTGTAAGATGAAGCATGTTGTCGAGTAGCAAATTACCGTTGCCACACCCTGTACCTGGGCCGTTGTACCATCAGGAAGCGTTATGATCGGATTGTTAGGATCCACCTGTATGAGTGATACGGTACCATCGGCGTTTTGCGACAACACCGTTTGTGTGGTGTACTATTGAGTAAAATGTTAAGCGTTAATAATTAAATATGTTATGCTTCCAAATACGTAAATGCATAACAGCAAACAACGAAGATAAAAAAGTAATAAATAAAGAGCTAAGACTTAAATTGAACAACAAATAACGCAATGCAAAATGTAAGGTATTTGTTTCAATCGACGTTGTTGTTGTTTGTGGGTGTTGTTGCTGTTAATGTGTCTTTGGTTACCAAATGTAGTTTATTTACATTTGTGTGCTTATTTTGGATTCGTTTGTGGACGCATAACATGAAACCAAATTAGAATGTTGCTGCAAACGAGAAAAAAAAAAAAAAAGCGTACAAAAGTTAAGGCACGGTAAAGATTTTATACCCTTGTTGATCAGATTTTACCCGCTCACATTCAAAAATTAATAAAAACTTAAGAAACAGAATTTTAAAATTATTTTATTTTTTCGGCAGCTGTTGAATATCTGTTCGACCTTTACATACGTACAATGTTGTTTTTTTAACAAAAAGACGGACAGACTTAAATGAAACATGTGTATATGTATATAGGGAGTTTCAGTATTAAGTGTGGTATTTTGTTAACAAAAGGAATCTGCATTAACGATTTTTTTGCGCATTAAAAGTTTGAATTTTAAATTCCAGCCATTGATTGCATCATTACATCTGCATTTCGGGTCATTCCGGAAAATATGGCTGAATGGATGAGAATCCTATGGAATAACCTTTCGAAAGAATTTTAATATCTCGCGTTGGTCTTAAAATCGGAGGTGGGTGGTCTTTTTCAATGCGTTGTAAGGGTATTAAACAAAATAAAGTTTAAAAAAAAGAATAAAAAAAAACTTAAATAAAAACAGAACAGAAAGAAAAACACATTATAGATATTTGCTTATACACTTTTATAATAAATATTGACAAAATGCAGTTTAGATAGCAAAATAAAAAACAATACTCAAAGAGTTCAAATTATTCAAGAGATAAAACACGCACACGTCATCAGAAAGGTTTGAAAATTTTACACATTGATCCGTTTAAAAATCTTTTAATTTTTTTTCTATTATTTTATACTCTGAGACCGAAGATAGTTTTAAAGCTAGAGTCACCAAACTTGGTTGAACGATGCCTCACAATTTTCTTCAAATATCTGCATTAGAAATGGATGTCACGCACGCAAGCTTTGCCCCAGTCTCGCTGCCTTCGAAAACTGGGAATGCCTCTAAATTTGGTAAGATGATAGCTGATGACATATAAAACAAGTAAGAAGGCTCTAGTCGGGAGAGCCCGACTAGAAGATACCCTGAACCCAGTTGCAATAAATATATTACATTTATATAAGACTTTGGAATCGATTCAATCGATTAAATTCGATATCTGAGGTGTTTCTTAACCGATTTGGACGAAATTTTCAGAAAAGTTCTATCGTTACCCATTATTTTAACCCCCATTTTTGCATTTTAAAAATCCGATATTGTTTTTGTAATCGATTGCATGTGTATATCGGAAACCAGAATGGTTATCGGTAATTTGAAACAAAATTGTTCTGCTCATGGTATAGAAGAACTTATATTCAAAATCTGAAGTCTCTAGCTCTTGTTGTAGTGAGTATATGCATTTAAAGAATATTCATTATTAGCAACACAAGTATGCGACACTTTGTTGCATACAATAACAAATTAAAGACCAAAGCGCAGAGCCACTTGAGGCTCATATCACGCAGCGCGGACCGCTAGCACGCTAGCCGGCCTTTTAGCTGACGGCGCATATCCAACGCTACGCTTATGCTGCGCACACCAATAGTATGCAGGCATATATATATGCCTAACAATACATATATACATATATCACTCACTCTCTCTTTCTAAAATATGCTCTGCTGTGCCAGAACACATAGACAATAACATACATACATTATGTAAGTTAAGACTTTGACACGGACTTGGTCCGAAATAAAGAACATTCAAAAACCTAATACGAAACAGCACAGAAGTGCTCGAGTTTTATATTCAGAAAGTGAGTTACTATATGGCGACCGTGACAAGTGACACGATGGCTGCAGGAGCAGCAGGACAAGAACAAACTCATTAAGCAGACAAGCAGCGAAGACCAAGAGTAGTAATGTAAAACCAACATCAGCATCGACACAAATACAAGACTATGCAACCAAATAAACAACAGCGACACAGTTGATGTCATTAATCGTCGACATCGTCAAAAACAACAAAAATCTTCAATCATCGATGGAAAAGCTTAAAAGTTTTGAGTGAGTAAGGTGTTTAATTGTGTGTCGCATCACTCTTGACGAGTATAGGGCGAGAAAGCTTACGGTCAGTGCACCGACCGCTAGTAAGCCCGAGTCAAGAAAAACAAGAGATCGTGGAGGTATACAGCTGCGTATAAAAAAACGCAAAGCTGAAATTTGTAAGCTGTAATATAATAGCAACAAGCCCCCGACTTGGGAAAATGCCAAGAGGCTAGCAGATGAGCTAGTCTTTCTTGATGAAGAATCAAAGCGACTTAAAACACAATCCAAAGCACCTCCTCCTCAATATATAAAATACTTAGCTAATATATCCAAAATTCAACCAACAGAGAAGAAGCTACTGCCGAAACCAATAAAGAAGTGCCCTGGAGACTGCAAAGGACCACTATATTCCCCAGCCTGTGCGATGACCTGCACCGGAAACGCTGACCGCACCAAGGCAGCCAAGTAAGACGTGAAGAAGCGGTACATCAGCGACAGCAGCTGTTATATTAAGTAAAAAATATAGAATTTGTAATAACTCGCACTGTGTTGTCCGAGTTGAGGAGAGCACGGCATAAAAAACCATAAAAAAAATAGACAGGCGATCACTGGCTGCGTTCAGGGAACTAAGCGATT
Organism: Scaptomyza flava; assembly: GCA_030179655.1. Taxonomy (NCBI): domain Eukaryota; kingdom Metazoa; phylum Arthropoda; class Insecta; order Diptera; family Drosophilidae; genus Scaptomyza; species Scaptomyza flava. Next base: position 239,887 of record JARNME010000113.1, read on the forward strand.
ATAAAGCTGCTTAGTAAGCGCTTAGTGCTAATCGCTGAAAACTTGTGAACGCACTGTTTAGTTGATCTGCTGATTATCATTATCGATGTGTAAAAATGTAAATTATTTATGTTACTATTACTAGTTTATTTTATTTTTCATTAATTTCTTATTTTTATTTTTATTTAAATGAAGTCTTAAAATGTCGTATTAAAATAAACCATAAAAAAAAAACATTTGTGGATAAAACAACAATTATAATTAACAGTAGTTAAAATAATATTTGTCAAAAAAAAAAAAAAAAACCAATGAAAATAAATTTATGTTTAAAAAAGGGAAACAAATTATGGTCGAGCTAAACTTATTAACTAGGTATATTCCGTTTTTAGAGCTAGTAATAACTACAAAGCCAGCACAACCTAAATTGATTTTAATCCTTAAGTGGATAAAAATAATTATAGAGTACGCAAACATATACATGACCATATTGAGATCAGTTAGAAAAATTCCCAGATCTATATACGAATCATTCGTGGATCAAATAGAGCCATCGAGCTCAGAAACAACCGAAAGAGACCCACAATTCATTACACGAGCATTAAGGGTACTAAATCAATTCCACGAATATATTTCGATATCTGATTTTGAGTACTCTTACATGGACTCGTTTAACAGCATAACTACCCCACTATACCATTGCAGTGAACAAGAAAAAGGTATAGTGCTATCCTCTTTGCCATATGTGTCGGTAAAAGAAATAGCAGAAGATAGCGTCTTCTTTGATCCAACTACTATACTAATGGTGTGATTGCATCGATAAATATTAGTAACTCATGGAATGGACAGAATTCAGAGAGCTTATTTTACAAAAGCGAGTTGAGTTCATTAAATCGTACAAGTGCTTAAATAAGAATGTTCCTATACGAATCGGAACAATAATCAAGCATACCCAAATATTAGTACAAAAGTACAACGAATGTCGGGAACTTGTACATTTAAACTATGACAACTTAAAAAGTCCACACAAATTACAAGCAAGGGAAATTATCGACAGATTAAGATCCGCGTTAATTACCTTAGACACAAAACACGACCTACATCTATTTCTTCCTTCGGTACTAAGTGTACCAGTAACATTCGATCCATCTGTATTAGACGATCAAATGCCAGACAAAAAACCGACATTGATTTTGATTCTGAAGAAGACATCAAACCAACAAAAATGACCCAAACAGAAGTAGATTTTCTGAAAATAGACTCGTCTCTTTTATTTGAGTACGATGGTAAAGCAGAAAATCTACAAAGCTTCATAGACGTTTTAAGTCTAGTAGACACCATTAAAGGTGACCACGAAGCAACTGCCATACAACTCATAAAGACAAAATTAAAGGCCATGCAAGAACCTTGATTAGCAATGAGCAAACGATCGCTCAAATTATTGAAAAATTATAAATTACAGTAAAAGGTGAGTCAGTAGAAGTATTGTCAGCCAAATTACTCAACTTGCAACAACGAAGCAAAACTGCCAACCAGTATATACAAGAGGTTGAGCAGTTAACAAAAGCTTTAAAAGGCGCATATATAAACGATGGTTTGACGCCGGAACTGGCCAACAAATAAAGTACACACGAAGCAGTTAAGGCAATAACCAAAAACGGTGCTAACGATAAGGTACTTATCATGCAGGCTGGCACATTCAATAACATGAATGATGCGATTTCCAAATTTGTCAATAGTTGCACTGAAGCAACTGGCCCATCCACCGCTGTATTGTTCTACCAAAATTACCCTCAACGTGGCGGAAACCGCGGAAGAGGTAACTATAGAGGCCGACCTTAAAACAGAGACGGTCAAGGACAATACTACACTAATAACAGAGGCAATCCTTGAGGCGGCTCTAACAGAGGCGGCTCTAATGCTGCATTTACACTAGTTAATAAACAAGTCAACGTTGATATCAACTTTATCAATCCTAGTGTGAACAGCTGTCAACTTGATCAACTGTTGCGTTGACAGTAGATTGACAATGCGAAAATCGTCAATTGTTGCTCTGAGTGTAAACATAGTGTAAACACTTTGTGTCAACAGTTGAAGTCACAATCGGCGCTTTGACAACACAAAATTAAGTTGAGCTCATGTTCATTCTTTTGCTGTGTGTTGACAAACTTTATGAACATATTAAAGGTGGCAGCACTTCGCTTCGCCATCCGTTTTAATTAATGTTGTCTGCTTTTTCAACTGTGCATTCTATAAAAACAAAAATTAGTAATAAAAAGCTATTTAAAATACAATTTTATTTATTTTTATGCATATTTATTGAACCATATTTTAATATCGAAAGTAGACCTGCTTCAGTTGCTGGCGATAGCTATCGATTAACTCAAGAGCGAGAACCAAAACCACTGCTGCCGCTATTTTGCTCTTCTTCGCTGTTGCCATTGTTCTGATTTATTCTAAAGTAAACAAATTGCATATCAATTTGTTTTAAGTTACATATGCATTAGTACTAACCACTTTTTTACTTTTCTCAATTAACAAAACAACACAATATCGAAAATCAGTTTCGATACATTCACAATATCGACGTCAACGAAAAATGCATAGCAACGTGAATGTCAACGAATGTGGATATCAACTGGTGTAAATTACTCTCAACTTCAATATCAACGCGTTGGCATCTTGCGCGTTGCTCAACTCGAAAATTAGTTGGCAGCCCGGTTTTTTTGTCAACTCAATCAACTAATGTAAACACAACAAATGCGTTGACGTTGGATATCAATTGTTGACATAGCTAGAATTGACGCTGCATCAACTAGTGTAAATGCAGCATAATAGAGGAAACAGAAATAACGATCAAGTACGAGTTAAACAAAGTTACTCGGAAAACGCTTAAATCAACTTGAGCAACCAATCATAAAAGTTTTTAATATAAATCTAACTCTCAGCAGCACTATAACAATACACAACCAAAAATAAGAAACCATTAACATTACTAGTAGATACTGGAGCTAACAAATCAACTCTAAAAGATAAAAACTTGTGTTCTGAAATAAATCAAAATTTCAAAACAAATATAACAGGAATTGGTCAGGGGACAATAAAATCAATTGGACTGGCTACAATTGATTTACTCTTCGATTATTTCATAATCTGTCACGACCTCAAAATAGTCCATAATGAATTTCCAGTACCATGCGACAAAATTCTGGGACTCGACTTCATTAGAAAATTTAATTACCTAATAGACTATCAAAATGATGAATTTATTATTGAACCAAAGTCTTTAAGATATCAGATACATGTACCACTATTACATAATGATATTGACAATTCAATAAGAAAAAGAAAGAAAGAAAAATTACACTCCCGACCAACGAAAATATTGTATTGATACCACCCCAGGAGGCCGTCAGCCGATTGGAGCAACAAGGGGATAAAGCGTACTGACATCACACGTCCATGCATACTGACAATTTGTGTGTACGTTGATGCCGTGCGCTCCGTCCTTGCGGCTCACAATTGGTAGTGCGACTATACTCTCCACGCGAGGGCGGCTGGAAGCAGATCCTTGGTACGGTCATGTCTCTGCCAAGGGTGCTGACCAATTGTAGTCGGGCGATAGAAGAAAACTCTATAAAATTACCCCAATCCAAGGTGGAACAGCATTGTGCCGAGCGATTCGTGGCCGAGGGGGTGCTCGGTCTCTACTTTGCGAACTCTGGATACCTGCCGACCTCCAGTTTAAATTAGGCTTCCCGCGATACACGGGCTATGTCGCGGGTGACCGTCCTTCCCGTCTACTCGTGGGACTCAAACATGAACTTTCAAATTAACAAAAACAAAAACACAGTGACCGGGACACTCTCAAACCCGGGGGGACAAGCCAATCCCTCTGTCGGTGGAAACACCCCCACGTCTGGTAAGCCAGCAGACGTCCGCAAGCCCACCAGCGGCATAAGTGGAAAACGGGCAAGCCAGCCGTCATCCCACTTCGGTGGTCTGCCCAGCACCGCTCCTAGTGCAAGTGGTGTGCAACCAAAGGTTGCCAATTCGGCACCCGGACGGTAGCGCCAACGGGCAACAAAGCGTCCTTCCAGGACCGTAGGCGCGCAGCCGATATTCTCGGAAAAAGTCTGTCCGCTCAGCCCGCATCACCGGATGAGGTCCGACTAGTGGAGTGGGCCAGAAAAATCATCCCGAATTTCAAGCCAGCCCCCCCTGCGTCCTCTGCCAAGTCCAAGCAGAAACGCCAGCGGTCCGTTGAGGATTCGGTCCCGCAAGCAAAGCGGATTAGACCTCCTCCACCTCGTCCGCAGCCGTTGACGAAATCTTTCGCCGAAGCCACCAGGGAGAAGATTGTCATTGGGGTCCTTGACAGGGGCCACAATGAGGGTCATATCCCCAGGAATCGGTGGGGGTTTATCGAAAATGAGCTGCAGGACAGGTTCGTCGACCTCATGACAGAATTCATGGGTCCCCCCCAACCCCCCCCCTCCCCCCCCCCCCCGTTGCTCTGATGCAGGCTGGCATCAGGGCAACATTAAAGCAATAGCTTGTGAGGATGAGCGATCTGCCGGGCTGTATAAGAAGGCGGTTGCAATGCTGGGAGAGATCTACCCTGGCGCGAAACTGGAGGCGGTGGACTGGAAGGATGTGCCCAGTAGACCTCGCGCCAGGGTATGGGTTTCTGCCAAGCCCGAGGACCCCGAAAAGGTCCTGAAAATCTTCCAGTTGAGCAATCCCACGCTTGACACAGCTGATTGGAGGGTCGCCAAAGTCGACGAGCCAGAAGGCAACTCGAGGCAGGTGATCCTCATAATCAACGAGAGATCGGCGGAGGCACTAGCGGGTTCGGATGGCGCGGCTTACTACGGTTTCAAAACCGTAGCTATCCGCGTCTATAAAACCGACACCAACAAGCTCTCGGCAGCAGACGAGGCGCTCCCTGATAAACCGGTTGACACTACAGACAATTGTGTCAACCGGCCTGTAGCAGTGGGTACCACAGACAATGGTGTCCCCCGTCAAGACCTTGGTACGGAGTCGGCAGATGGGAAGGAGGCCGGCTACCACTCAGAGGGCTCTGAATTGGCCCATGACATGGCCAAGCTAGCGAGTTTCCGTGAAGAGTTCCTTGACTTGGATGACACGGACGAGGAAGCGAACAGGACAGTGGTGGAGCGTCGGCCTGAAGATGTCACTAAGACTTCTTCAGATTAACCTCCACCACTGCAAAGCGGCGGCGGCCACTCTGCTGCTCCGCATAAGCCAATGTGGAGCAGACGTTGTCCTTATCCAGGAACCTTGGGTCTGTGGTGGCAAGGTTACTGAACTGGGGACCAAAGACTATAAGCTAATAGTAGCCCAAAATAAAGGTAAAATTCGCACCTGCATTCTAGCAAAAAAACACCTAAATATATTTTTGCTCCCTAACTACAGCGATGGAGACAACACAGCTGTCTGCCTGGAGTTGAAGGCTGGGAATGTGAGAGTTAGCTCAACATACTTGGCCAATGACCACCAAGGGCCATTCCCACATCCACTCCTGCAAGGGTTGGTGACCGACAGCGAAACCACGCACACCGACCTCATAATTGGGTGTGAAGCCAACGCCCATCATCATCAGTGGGGAAGCACTGACACAAATGAACGGGGTGAGTTGCTTTTTAACTACATTCTGTCCACTAACCTCATGATTTGTAATACGGGCAACGACCCAACCTTCATTACAAAGAACAGGGAAGAAGTACTAGATATTACGCTAGTCTCAACCTCCCTCTGTAGCAAACTAACAAGATGGAGAGTGCTAGACGAGCACTCCTTCTCAGACCATAGATATATCGAAATAGTCTTTTCGTTCGACGTACCCAAGCCCAAATGGCACCAGAATGTTAGACGTACAAACTGGTCCACTTTCAAAAATCACTTAAACACTCTCGTCCCTGAGTCCCCCCTACTGGGAAACCCCACTACTGAAACCACAGACCTACTTATAAAAAAGCTTACGGAGGCATACGAGTCCGCCCTAAACGAGTCGTTCCCCCGTAGCAAACCCAGAGGTAAAACTAAGCCACCATGGTGGTCTCCCCAACTGGGTGAGCTGCGTAAGACATCACGCAAGCTTTTTAATAAAGCTAGGTCTCTCGGAGATGACCAGTCACGGAGTCTCTACAAAACCAGCCTCGCCTCCTATAAGAAGGCACTCAGACAAGCTAAACGCTCCTCATGGCAGACATTCTGCTCTAATATCGAAAGTACCACAGAGGCCGCAAGGCTCAGAAAAGTTATTTCTCAAACCACCCCATCGGTAGGTTTTCTTAAAAAACCAGATGGCTCATGGACTTCGTCCAGCTCTGAGTTCTTGGAACTCTTGATGGAAACTCATTTTCCGGGCTGCTCAGCAGTAGCAATCCCACAGAAAAACACAGGGGTTCATATGGATAGACCTTCCACAAACTTCCTGACTAAAGAATTAATCTCATGGGCTATCAACAGCTTCATGCCCATCAAATCCCCAGGGCCAGACGGCATCTTTCCAGCCCAACTGCAGCATGCAGGTGAGACTGCCTTAAACTGGCTCCTACAAATTTTCACTGGAGTCTGGACGACGGGACTCATCCCAAAGCCCTGGCTTGAATCCAAAGTCGTCTTCATTCCAAAGGCGGGCAAAGCCTCCCACACAACTCCCAAGGACTTTCGTCCAATAAGCCTAACATCCTTTCTACTCAAGACCTTTGAAAGGGTGCTGGGCCTTCACTTAAGGAATTCGATACCGACACATCAATTGTCCCGTGCGCAACATGCGTATCAAAAAGGCAAATCCACGGAAACAGCACTTCATGCTGTAATCTCCACAGTGGAAAAATCGCTTCACCAGAAGGATTATTCTCTAGTCGCCTTCCTTGACATAGAGGGTGCTTTCAACAACGTCAACCCAGAGGCAATCACAGAGGCGCTAACGGGTTTGGGTGTCGGGCACCGTGCTGTGCATCTGATCGATCAACTGCTAAGACGCAGGATCGTCAGGTCAACTCTCGGTTCCACGACAATCTCCAGGTCCGTCTGCAGAGGCACCCCTCAAGGTGGAGTTCTCTCTCCTCTCCTTTGGAACGTGGCAGTAAATTCTCTGCTGCGCTCCATTGAGGGAGGTGGCTGCAGGGTGATTGCCTATGCGGATGACGTTGCGATTGTCTTCTCGGGAAAATTCCCCCAAACCCTGTGCGAACGCATGACCGTAGTGCTTCGCACTCTGTCCACTTGGGCAAAGAAAAACGGACTCGGACTGAACCCAGCGAAGACTGATCTTGTCCTCTTTACTAGGATATATAAAATCCCGAATCTTAGGCCGCCCACCCTTGACGGGGTGGAACTAACCTTCAGCAAATCAGCCAAATGCTTAGGGCTCACTTTAGACAGCAAACTGGACTGGAATCTTAACACCGAAGAGCGTGTTAGGAAAGCCCTAGTTGCTCTTTACACGTGCAGAAAGTCGATCGGACTGAAATGGGGCATGGCCCCCACATAACTCTGTGGCTGTACACGGCCATCATTCGGCCAATCCTACTGTACGGAGTATCAGTATGGTGGCCAACACTCTCAAAGAAAAAGTCAGTTCGCTTGCTAGGCAAGGTGCAGCGCGCTGCAGGACTGACCGCCACTGGAGCCCTCAGAACAACCCCTAACGAGGCTCTCGATAATATACTCAATCTTTTGCCTATCGACCAGATGGGCAAACTAGTAGCAACCCTCTCAGCACTTCGCATGAGAGAAACAAACCAGTGGACCGCACAGACAAACGGTCACTCAAGTATTCTCAATGGAAACTCGCTTCTTCCCCCAGCAACTGACTACTGCTGCCCTCAGGAGTTTCTAAATACTTCTTTCCACTCAATTATCCCATCGAGGGAAGAGTGGAGAGAAGGGATACCAGGGCCGACAGACTCAATTAGAATTTTTACGGACGGTTCAAAGCTAGACAACCGGGTAGGGGGAGGTGTCTTCTGCGAAGAACTGTCCATAAATAATTCCTTTAATATACCTGACCATTGCAGTGTTTTCCAGGCAGAAATCACCGCTATACAAGAAGCGCTCAAATCCTTACAAGGAATTGAACGCTCTGCAGCCAAAATCTGCATCTTTTCTGATAGCCAAGCAGCTATCAAATCGCTCAACGCGATATCGTCGAACTCGATATCCGTCACAAACTGCCGCAAATCTCTGCAAGAGATGGCAGAGCAGTTCGATCTCTACCTCATATGGGTGCCCGGTCACAAAGGCATCGAGGGCAACTGTAGGGCGGATGAGCTGGCAAGACATGGTACTACCATGCCTCTCCTCTCGGATAAGGAGGGTTTGGGCATGCCCATGGCCAGCTGTAAACATAGGATTCGCGAGCATTTCGAACGCGAATCAAATAAAAGGTGGCAACACACCACCGGTAGATGCAATATAACCAGACAGACATGGCCAACGCGCTGTAAAAAGCGCTCTTCAAGCCTAATCCACCTAAATAGATCAGGTTGTGCCTCCGTAGTGAGGGCTGTTACGGGGCACTGGCTAGTGGGATCTCATGCAGCGAGACTACTAGCCCCTTCTAACGATTTCTGCAGAAGCTGTCGGGACGAGGAAGAGGAGGAAACTGTTTCCCATCTTTTTTGCGACTGTCCTGCACTCTGCAAAAATAGAAATCGCTTTCTCGGTTCCTATTTCCTAACAGACCTCTCAGAGATAGCGAACACCACCCCCAAGAGTATTCTCTCCTTTATTCATGCTTCGGGCTGGAGCCACGCCCTCTCAAATAGTATCACACACCCTGTTCTCGGTTAGACGGAGTTGTGGACGCAGTCCATCGCGGCATCACAATGGGCCAACAATTGGCCTAAGTGAGTGGAAGGGTCTCTCACCTGCCCACTACCGCTCTAACCTAACCTACCACCCCAGGAAATTCACCCAGGGATATTAATAGCTATCAATATAGTTGCGAGTAATAGTGCAACAGTCTGTATTTTAAATACAACCAATAAACACATCAATATAAAACAGCCTAACATTAAATTTGAATCATTACATAATTATGAAATAAAATCAATTACCAATTCAGGTAAAAACAATAGAACAAATGAAGTCTTTAGTAAACTACAATTCCCGGACCATGTTGAGACAAATCTTACTGAACTATGTACCAAATACAGTGACATATTTGGTTTAGAATCAGAAGCAGTTTCATGTAACAATTTTTACAAACAGAAATTAAGGTTAGTAGACAAAACTCCAGTATTCATTAAAAATTATAGAAATGCAGAAACGGAAAAACCGGAAATAAACAGACAGGTCGATAAATTAATAAAAGATGGCATAGTTAAACCATCACTATCTGAGTGTAATAGCCTACTCCTCTTGGTACCCAAGAAATCTCTTCCAAACTCCAAGGAGAAAAATTGGCGTTTAGTAGTTGATTATCGCCAAATAAACAAAAAACTTTTAGCAGACAAATATCCTCTGCCACGAATTAAGGAAATACTTGACCAATTAGGACGAGCAAAATATTTTTCATGTCTCGATCTTATGTCAGGCTTCCTTCAAATCGAATTAGATGAAAAATCTATAAATATAACATTATTTTCTACGAGCACCGGCTCTTATCGCTTCACGCGGTTACCATATGGTCTTAAAGTAGCACCAAATTCATTCATGCGAATGATGACACACAAATATATTTGACTTGTGTAGAAAACACAATTTAAAACTAAACCCAGAGAAATATGTTTTTTTCATGCACGAGGTAACATTTCTCGGACATAAGTGCACAGACCATGGCATCCTTCCAGATGACAAAAAAAATACGATGCTATAAAGAACTATCCAACCTCCACAGATGCGGATAGTGCACGACGTTTCGTCGCGTTCTGTAATTACTACAGAAGATTTATACACAACTCCGCAAAGCACTCACGTCTTTTGACGAGATTTTGCAAAAAGAATGTCCAATTCGAATGGACAAAAGAATGCAAAGAAGCATTAAATATTTAAAAATGGCATTAATGAAAGCAACATTATTGCAATAGCCTGATTTCAGCAATGAATTTTGCATAACCACAGATGCAAGTAAACATGCATGTGGTGCAGTACTATCCCAAGAGTACAACGGTGTGCAATTGCCAATTGCATACGCATCCCGAGTTTTCACACATGGAGAAAGCAATAAGTCAACTACAGAGCAAGAATAAGCTGCTATTCATTAGGCAATAAAACACTTCAGACCATATGTTTATGAAAGGCATTTCTTAGGTAAAACAGACCATAGACCCCTCACTTATTTGTTTTCAACGAAAAACCCCACATCAAAACTTACAAGAATGAGACTAGACTGAGAATAATATCAATTTACGGTAGAATACCTCAAGAGGGAAGACAACTATTTAGCGGATGCTTTATCTCGCAAAAACACAGACACCTTAATTAACATGAACAGACAAATTTTAGCTGTTCAAACAAGATCATGAAAAAAGACAGGAAAACATCTGCACAGAATATAAAATAATATTGCGAAAAGAAAGAAAAGAGCCCAATGTCTATGAAATCATTACCAATATTAGCAATAATAACGTAAAGAAATTTGTGAAACTAAAGTTCAATAAATCAAAATGTTAGTTTAAAAAAGGGAAAAGAATTATTTCACAATTTTCTGTTAACGATTTGTACTCCAATGACAAGTTTGACCTAGGTCAATTCTTTCAAAGGCTTAATTCAGAAGCCGGATTACATAAAATCGTTAATTTACAGTTGTCACCAAGTGAACAAATCTTCGAATTTGTATCACTAAATAAATTGAAATATATGGGCAATAAATATTTAAATATATTAAAAGCAGCGCTACTATCAAAAGTGACACAAATAGACATAAATGACAAAAGTCAAATTAATTAAATACTGTCGAAATACTATGGTGATCCAATTGAAGGAGGCCATACAGGGATTACGCGGACTCTGATAAAAATTAAGAAATATTATTATTGGCCCCAAATGACTAAGACAATAACAAAATATGTGAAAATATGTGAAAACTGAAATGCCAACAGGCAAAAACCACAACACATACTAAAGCCCCAATGATACTGACAAACACTCCAAATACTGCATTTGACACTGTTTTAATAGATACAATTAGACCATTACCTCGAACAGAGAATGGCAATGAGTATGCTATCACTATAATATGCGAACTCACAAAATATCTAGTTACAATACCAGTAACTGATAAACGTGCAAAAACAGTAGCCAAGGCAATATTTGAATCTTTTGTACTGAAGTACGGTCCAATGAAGACGTTCATATCGGACATGGGTACTGAACATAAAAATTCACTTATAAATTACTGGTGCAAGTATATGAAGATAAGTAATTTACAAGTTAACACGTGCAAGCTTGAGTTTGCTGACAACGCTGTTGCGCCGGATGCCGTCGCGACAAAGTTACAGCCGAAATCCGAAACTCGCACGCGCAAGCAGCCTGATCGTCTGCTGGAGATGCCGACTCAGCATTCAGCCGGCATTCCAGCCGGCAGCGGCAGCTTCATGGTTCGATGCAGCTTGCCCTAGAGTTTAGTTTAGAATTTGTTATCCTATAGTCCTTACGGACATAAAGTAAAAACGAATTATAATAAAGATACTTCTTTAACAGAATATTAAAGAGACTTCTTTTAATTTACATTCAACAGCACATCATCACCAGACTTTAGGTACAGTTTAAAGAAGTCATCGAACGTTTAATGAATTTATTCGTTCCTATATTTCGATCGACAAAGATGATTGACAAATGGTTGAACTACTCACATATTGTTTTAACACGACACCATCGACAGTACATGAATACTGTCCATGCGAACTGGTCTATGGTAGATTACCAAGACAGTTCACAGAATTTAATAATATAACTAAAATAGACCCTATATATAATATAGATGATTATGCAAAAGAATTTAAGTTAAGATTAGAGATAGCCTATAAAAGAGCAAAAACTCTAGTGGATTGAGAAAAAGAAAAACGAAAAATAGAATACGATAAAAAGTTAAATGACATAGACATAGAGGCAGGAAACTTAGTACTGCTTAAAAACGATACAGCGCATAAATTACAAGGTACATATATAGGTCCTTATAAAGTTATAAGCATAGAAGATAGAAAATAATAGAAATAGATGTAGGAAAAAAGAAACACCAAATAGTAAATAAGAACAGGCTAAAATTATTCAAAAATTAGTTTAGCTCGAGCATAGGACATATAACATTTGTAGGCCTGATCAGCCCCAAAGTAATACTTAAAAAAAAAAATGTATTCCCTTAATTTGCTTTTTATTTTACAACACCCACTCATTCATCATTTATCAAGACCCCATTATGTTAATCAATTCAAATTATACATATAAGTTAACACAAATACTTCTACAAGATTCGCCGGACCGGATGCAGGCGCGACAAGGTAGTCAACACTCAACATGCGCAGACCAAGTGGCCAAACACCCAACATACGCGCACCAAGTGGCCAGGCATTTGCGATCCAAAGGCGCGGACTAAGAGTAGTCACGAGGCGCGAAGTCAGCATTCTGCCGATGTCGCTGCCCAAGCTATTGGACTTCGTGGGATAGCATTAAGTCTTGGGCTAATCAGTTTTATTTGAGAGAGTCAACTCATATGGTTGCTCAATAAAGAATATAATATATATATAATAAACCACAAACACCACTTCTCGTTAATTGGCGCCCGACTAAAACTCGAACCCCGCACTAAGTCTAAATTAATTCAGTCTAACGACGAATTAATTACAACAACGTGTGTGAAACGTGTGTGAAACGTGTGTGAAATATAATAATTCAGTTAAAATTCAAACAAAATAAACTCGAAGTAAAATTTAACAATTCATTTAAAATTCAAACAATACTTATGAAAAAAATTCTGTCTAAAGACGATTAATAGCTTAGTATGCGAGAACGTGTGTGAATGAAGAACTTATCGTGAAAAATAACTAACCGCTAAAAAAAGGCGTGACAAAAACATTTTTGTTTAAAAAAAATATAGAAAAACAATATAAAAATAAATTTTCAATCGCCAGCCAACGCTGCGAAAAATTAAAACAATAAAAGAAAAAAACCCAACTCTAACGTTGGTAAATAAAACACAAAACAATTCGACAGACGCTGCTGAAGGAAAATAAAACCAAGACGTCATCAGCGAAATTAAACGACCCCTGCGACCGTGGATTGCCACTACAGGAAAATTTACAACAATGTTCATGTAAGTGAGAAGTTCATTAATTAACAAAAAAAAAAAAATTAAAAAATCAAGCGTTATCCAGGGTAGTGTATTATTATTGGAACTCTCAACTAGATGCGTCGTGGACGCTGGTTGGAAAACGTTCTAATAATACTTTGAGTCTTTCGGTTTGTTAAACCTACAAAAAATTATTAAACTGCTCGGTGTCCTGAACTATCCATGTATAGGGATAAAATATATACAGACAGTGCTAGTGAAGACGAACTAATACCTAGTTACAGATAACACTTACCGACACAGCAAGAACAGTTAACAATGGACAAAATTAACAACGAGCAGATGATCAAAATGATAGAGTCCGTAAACGGTGCTCTAAAACATCAGGAGATACTGTATGATAAAAAATTAGAGGCATTACAAAATGAAATGCATAGAGAAAGAACAAAAGACACACCTGTCATAACAGTGTATGAGGCAGCAAAGGTTGTAGAAAACGTTATCTGTAATGAACCCTTAGACATTGTCAAGTCTTTATCACAATTTGAAGGCAGCCAGGACAACTATGTCTCTTGGCGACAAGCTGCAATTGCAGCATATGAAATTTTTAAACCTTATGACAGAAGCTCCCGACATTACCAAGCAGTTGCAATTATTCGCAACAAAGTTACTGGACAAGCAAACGCAACACTAGCATGTTTTAACACTGTGTTAAATTTTAATACAATCCTTGCGCGACTCGATTTCACCTACGCGGACAAAACACCAACACGTGTTATCCAACAACAATTGGACACTATGAGGCAAGGCGATCTGTCTTTGCTACAATATTATGACGAAATTGAGAAAAAACTCACATTATTGATAAATAAAACAATAATGACCCATAACACAGCAGCTGCAACAGTCCTTAATGAAAAGTTTAGGGACGACGCGTTGCATACTTTCATATCTGGACTAAAATTGTCCCTCAAACAGGCAGTGTTTCCCGCTCAGTCGCAAGATTTGCCATCAGCCTTGGCGTAAGCCCAAGAGGCAGAAGCCAGTAATGATAGGTATACGTTCGCAAAGAATTATGCCAAACATATTGAGGACAAGTCACAGAAGGCCGATAATCAACGTTCACAGGGGTCCCGACAAAATAACTCAAATAATCCACAAAGTGGTTCGTCAGGGAATTCAAATAACAGTCAAACAAAAGACAAAAACCAGGGCTATCAAGGTTGAAACCCACATTACACAAAGAATCAGATTAGCAAAAATCAGGCTCAGAACTTGAATGAGTCAAGCAACTCAAAAAAGTTTAACAATCAGAAACCAGAACCAATGGAGGTAGGCTCCTCGTCTCGTTTCAGACAGCCAACGCGTTTTAAAGGCTCACAATACCAGTCTATGCAAAGCCAGCCAAATATTAATCATACAAACCAAGAGCAGATAAGAGATCAAACCTACGAAACCAATGCCCAGTCAGAAACTACAGAGATAGAAGAGGAGTTGTCATATTTAGAAGTTAACGGTGGAGCATAGTGTCCGCCGTTGACAAGAATGAAACGCGATATCTTGCACGAGGCGCAAGATCAGCAGTTTCGTATCCGGCGTAGCGGCAGCATAGCGGCCGCATAACAGCGGCATAGTTGCAGCACAGCAACAAGCTAGGGTTATAAAATGTAAGCAAATTGTATCTTAGCTTAAGTTCCTTATCGACTCCACATCAAGACGCGTCGTCTGATGTGACAATAAATAATAATAATTAACACACATTGTATTATTCATTATTCACTTCGGCTGTTGTCCGATAGTATCAAAGGAATAAGTAAACTGTCGCCCAACGTTTACGGAACCCACCCAACATACAACACACAAGTGTAACAAAGTAAAGTACAAACCAAAACAACTTACGAATATCCGCAAGTGCAAACAAAACTCAGTGCGTGAACAAAACGAAAATAGTTCACGAAATATTAACAATTAAAAGTAAAAAGAACGCAAAATAATGTACATGAATATTAACAATTGAAAGTGAAGAGAACGCAAAATAGTGCACAAGAATATTAACAAAGAGAACGCAAAATAGTGCACAATAATATTAACAATTGAAAGTAAAGAGAACGCAAAATAGTGCACAAAAAGAAACAAACACGGAAGGCGCAACAACTAACTCGAAGGAAGGAGGATTGCATAGCAGCACCAGGATTGATTTAAGAAGACAAAAAACCACAAAAACAAGAAATGTAAGTGAAAATCTCATGCAAAATATTTCATCAAATCGTCATAAGTTGTCTCAGGCTTTTCAAATAAAAAGTAAAAATGTTCAACTATCCAGGCTGCTCAAAGATTGCATTATAAATTAGTAGCGACCGAGCCAGTGTAACCCGATACGGTGAATAATTTGTAAGGCCACTGTTTGGTCTTTTTATTGTTGTTTATTGAGCGCACACATTTTGCCAACCAAAAGAATATCTTATTGCTTGCTATAGACAACAAAAAAAGAAGATAAATAAACAAACTGTCGACAACGTCCTATGTTTACAAACGACGAAAGCGATTCAGACAGCATTTCTGATTTATTGACTGACTTAGAAAAACTCAAGTTAGCCAACAACAAGACGAACATGGACGCGAAGACTCTTTCAGACATTATATTCAGAAACTCGCGAACAGCGTTAAACAAGTATCAGTAAGCGAGCCGGTTGTAAAGACTTTTGAAGATGTTAGTTGTACAAATACAAGAGGCGACGAACCACTCGACGCCGTAAAATCTTTACCTGAGTTTAACGGGATACAGGAAGACTACGTCTCTTGGCGTCAAGCGGCCACAGCCGCTTATAAAATTTTCAAAGATCACGATGGTAGCACCAGCCATTACCAACCAGTGATCATAATCAGAAACAAAATAAGGGGCGCAGCAAACCGCACACTGTCATCTTTTAACACCAAGCTCAATTTCGAAGCCATCATTGAAAGGCTAGACTTCACATACGCAGATAAACGCCCTGAACACCTTATTGAGCAGGAGTTAACAACTCTTAGGCAGGGTAACATGAGTCTTTTAGCGTTTTATGATGAGATTGAAAAAAAAACTCGCTCTCCTCACAAACAAATCTATAATGTCATATGACACAATGATAGAAAATCTTATGAATGAGAAGTATCGCGCAGACGCATTGCGTGTCTTTATATCGGGACTTAGAAAAAACCTTACCGATGTACTATTCTCAGCCCAACCAAAAAGTTTGCCAGCCGCCCTCGCCATGGCACAAGAAATTTAAGCCAACCACGAGAGGTACAACTTTGCAGCAAATTATGCAAGAAGTCTCGAGGAGAGAGAAAAACGCCAACAAGCCGAGCCAAAAGACAGGGGACCTAACAGAGGCCAGGGTAAAAACCCACACTTCAAAAGGGATACCCCTAATCAACCCCAAAACAAGCCTCGGGGAAACGACAGAGTAGAACCAATGGAGGTAGACCCTTCATCATCCAAGTTCAGGCAACAGACAAACTTTCAGCGGCAAGGTCAAGGTCAAAACCAACAATCTGCCCGCACAAACCCCAACCATGCAAAACGCGCAAAGACCAAAGACGCCAACGAGTCAACCACATTGCGCAATATGACTCGCAAGAGGCGGAACAAGCTTATGAAATCATAACCAACGCCGCAGTAGCTGACATCGAAGAATGTGCCCAAGACGATTACGTTTGCGACACTGTTCAGTTTTTAGAGGACAGTCCCTGCTCGCGTTCATCGAACGCAAAGTCGCAGGGCAAACATTAAAACTCTTGCTCGACACAGGGGCTTCAAAAAACTACGTTCGATCTACCCTAGAGCTAGATCACAAGCTTCCTGTTAAAGAACTTTTCGATAACGGTACCATCCACGGGTCTAGCGATATCACGCTTAAATACATTTTCAAAATTTTCTGACTCGAAAGTAAATTTTTCCTGCTACCAGGACTTACAAACTTCGATGGCATTATTGGCTTAGATTTTATACGAGAAGCCGGTATATTGCTTGATTTCCCTCAGAGCAAAATTTTTAAGAAAGACGGCTCATACGAAAAGACCGTACAATTTGTAAAATGTAAAAATGTTAACTTTACGGAAATCGGAGAGCTACAAGCTCCCGCACATGTCAGACAAGAATTCATTAAAATTCTAAGGAGCAATGTCAAAGCGTTCGCAAAACCCAATGATTTACTGCCATTTAATGCATCAGTTGTCTGAACTATTCGGACTGAAGATAACGAACCGGTTTACTCCAAGCTGTACCCATTTCCAATGGGCGCAGCAGATTTTGCAAAAAATGAAGTAAAAGACCTTTTAAAGAACGGAATAATCCGTCCTTCTAAGTCACCCTATAATAGCCCCATTCGGGTCGTTAGAAAAAAAGAAGTTGACGACTCAGGAGCCCGAAAGAAAAGATTGGTTATCGATTTCAGAAAGCTCAACCAAAAGACTATCGCCGATAGATACCCCATGCCAAGTATTGCTATGATATTAGCGAACTTAGGAAAAGCCAGATTTTTTACAACACTAGACCTAAAATCTGGTTATCACCAGATCACCTTAGCAGAACAAGACCGTGAAAAGACGTATTTTTCTGTTAACGGGGGAAAATACGAGTTCTGCCGACTGCCGTTCGGCCTCAAGAGCGCAGGAAGTATTTTCCAGAGAGCAATTGATGACGTGCTACGAGAGCACATCGGCAAGACTTGTTATGTCTATGTCGCTGATGTCATCATCTTCTCAAAAAACGAAAAAGACCACGTTCGAGACGTTGGTCAGATCTTCACGAAGCAAACAAGAAGGTCTCAAAAGAAAAATCACACTTCTTCAAAGAAAGTGTAGAGTACTTAGGATTCATTGTGTCCAGTAGTGACACAAAGACCATTCCTGACAAAGTAAAGGCAATAAAAGAATTTGCCCAGCTAACTAATCTCTTTGCAGTTCGCTCGTTCTTCGGATTGGCTAACTACAATAGACTTTGCCTCAATCGCAAAGCCGTTGTCCGATATCTAAAAAGGGGAAACGGGAAAGTTAGTAAACAAACTTAAAAAAAAAAATACCCATTACCTTGAACGAAACACAATTACAGGCCTTTGACAAGCTCAGAAATATTCTGGCTTCTGAAGAGATAATTCTTCACTACCCTGACTTTAAAAAAACCTTTTGATCTTACAACGGACGACTTATCCTCAGGCATAGGAGCTGTATTGTCCCAAAGCGGGAGATCTATTGCCATGATTTCTAGGACCTTGAAAGATAGAGAAGCAAATAACGCAACAAACGAAAGAGAGTTGCTAGCAATAGTGTGGGCCTTGAACACTCTGCGCCACTACCTTTATGGGGTCGACAACCTTAACATTTACACAGACCACCAGCCCTTAACGCTCGCAGTATCTGACAAAAATCCCAACGCAAAAATTAAACGTTGGAAACGTTTATAAACAATCATTGACACTGTAAAAGATGTACTGAAACCCAATGTTGTAAACGCAATACATTGCGAGCTCCCCGTCCTTTGCCACATACAACATGCCATTGTTGAAACATCCCCTTCAACAACATTTTGGTTCTGCAAAAACAGAGTAATGGACATATTTAACATAGATGAGCGAAGAGAAGTTGTTACCATTGAGCACAACCGTGCTCACAGAGCAGCGCAAGAGAATGTAAAACAAATTTTGCGCGACTACTACTTCCCAAAAATGAAAAAATTAGCTACCGAGGTAGCCACAGCATGCAGGATTTGTGCGCGATCAAAATACGATCGCCACCCTAAAAAACCGGAACTT
Organism: Scaptomyza flava; assembly: GCA_030179655.1. Classification (NCBI taxonomy): domain Eukaryota; kingdom Metazoa; phylum Arthropoda; class Insecta; order Diptera; family Drosophilidae; genus Scaptomyza; species Scaptomyza flava. Next base: position 258,922 of record JARNME010000113.1, read on the forward strand.
GGCGTCACACCGATTCCGTCCTATGCTGGAGAAACAATACATTTATATATTTACTCCACCGCAGGGAAACATTTTCTGACCGCAATTGATAAGTTTTCAAAATTCGCAATAGTGCAACCAATCGATTCACGCACAATTCTAAACATAAAAAGCCCCCTTTTACAGATTATAAATTTTTTCCCAAAGATTAAAACAGTCTACTGCGATAATGAGGCAGCCTTTAATTCAGAAACAATCAAGTCCATGCTGAAAAATTTTTACAATATAGAAGTTGTATTTTGTCCGCCACTACACAGCACATCAAATGGTCAAGTGGAGCGTTTCCACAGTACTCTGGGTGACATGGCAAGATGTCTTACTGAGGAAAAAGGCATCACCGATATAGTAGAATTTATTCTACAAACAACAATAGAGTAACAATCGGTAACGGACAAAACACCCATCAAAGTAATCCATTCGGCTCCCCCAGACTTAGAAGAGGACATACGGAACAGACTCAATAAGGCACAAGAAACGCAGCTAGGAAGAAACAACCCCTCTAGACAGAATAGAGTATTCGAGGTAGGAGAAAGGGTATTGGTAAAAACTAATAGAAGGATAGGAAACAAGATCACCCCCTTGTATGTAGATGAGCGAATACAAGCCGATTTGGGGACAACTGTTCTGATTAACGGGAGGACGGTTCACAAGGACAACCTGCGTACAAGCCCAAATACCAATCCCCAAACATAAAATAAAAATATATAAAAAAAAATTTTTAATAAACATTTCTTATAAAAAATGGGTTTATTACAAAACCCACAAAAATATAAAATTAGACTAAGGCCATTTTTTATGTTCATTTTCTCTCGAATAGGTATCTTTTCATTTTATTATGGGTTACAATGACGACCGCCAAACTAACAGACTACACGCACTCTAACTACATACCGATACTCGACGGGAATGCTATACTTTGGAACGAGACAAACTACCTACGCCACTCGACGAACCTCACCGAGTACGACAGACTAGTACGAGAGACTGCTGACATGACAAACTTATTTCCCCAATCCCATATGAGGAAGATACTCGACGCAGACATCGGACACTTGACAACACTACTATCGACGCTGAACGTGCATCACCGACATGCAAGGAGCTTAAACATCTTAGGCTCAGCGCTAAAGGTGATAGGACTTTGACGACTTACAAAAGACGCGACAAACAGAAACAGAATTAATCAGAGAAAACAATAGACAGATTGTAATAAAAACAAAAACTCAAGAACAGATAAATAGTTTAACAGCCACAGTCAATGAAATTTTAAAATTTACAAAAAAAACAAGAAATCGACAAGTCACATTTATACGAAACACTCTTAGCAAGGAATAGGATGCTTACCTTACAACTAGAAAATTTAATTATCGCAATAGCACAGGCCGGCATAAACCTTACTAACCCCGAAATAATAAACAATGACGATTTGAAAATAATTCTGCTTGAAAGTTTCACGGGCGTTAATGTAGCCCAACTAATGAGCGTATCTAAAGTTAAAGTTTTAGCAGATAGTAATTCCATTCATTTTATCATTAAATATCCTAAACCTAAGTGAGTCTGTAATAAAATTACTATTTACCCTGTCGCTCACCGCGGGATAGTCCTACAACTTCCAGAAAAATCAGTAGCGGAGTGCAACGACAAGATAGTGGCACTGCAATCCTGCAGCGCCTAAACAACAATGACATTCTGCAGGAAGCATCCGGTCCTTCTTGCGCACAGCAACTACACTCCGGTGGGACAGCGCACTGCAACACCCAACCAAACCACCTGGCCCCAATAGAGGCGATAGACGAAGGAATCGTCATCATCAACGATAGCCCAGCCAGGGTAAGCCTCGATGAGGGACCAGAGATCAACATCAACGGTACTTACCTTTTAACCTTCAACGAAGTGGCACACGTAAACGGAAGAAAGTTTACCAACTAAAACGGCACCTCCAAAAAGATGCCCAGTTCAGCAGCTTCGCCAGCACTCAACATAATTGAGCACCAAAACCTGCTAAGCATGCCACTTCTCGATCAATTGAGCATCGAAAACTTGAGGCACATCGGCGTGCTACGGTCGCAGATAAAAACCAGACCCATAGTAGCGTCTACAGTTGGTCTGATGCTTTGCGCCATGGCTCTCCTAATATCGTTATTTTTCCGTTACAAGAGAAAGAGTCAACAAAAAGCAGCGATTCGTAAAGTAATAAAAGATCTTAATGTGACCGAGGACGGTCCCAACTTGATCCGGCGGATCCGCCGTTGACAAGAATGAAACGCGATATCTTGCACGAGGCGCAAGATCAGCAAGTCTGATGTGACAATAAATAAAAATAATTAACACACATTGTATTATTCATTATTCACTTCGGCTGTTGTCCGATAGTATCAAAGGAATAAGTAAACTTAGATACCTGTAATTTTGTAGGGGCAATTCCCTGCTACCGTACATCAAACGCACAGTAGCAGGTCGAACAATCAGATTATTAATAGATACGGGAGCCTCAAAAAATTACATAAAACCAGTGCCTGGGCTGACACACTTCGTGTCAGTCGAAAACCCGTTTCAGGTAAAATCAATCCATGGGCACACAGATATAAAACAAAAGTGTCTGATACACCTTTTCAATACCAAGTCCTATTTTTTCATATTGCCTAACTTAAGCGATTTTGACACAATAATTGGACTAGACCTTTTGAAAAAAGTCAATGCAAAAATTGACCTAACAAAAAATTTAATTGAACACGAAGTGTCAAAATGTGAACTTCATAAACATCGATGACGCGGATGTACCGCACATCATAAAAAAGGATTTTAACAAAATGATCAAAAAAAGATCAAAGGCCTTTGCGGACCCAAACAAGTCTCTGCCTTATAACATTAATACAATAGCTACCATACGAACAAATGGAGAGCCCGTATTTTCAAAACTTTATCCCTACCCAATGGGCGACGCAGATTTTGTCAATGCAGAAGTTGAACAACTTCTGGCAGATGGCATAATAAGGCAGTCCAGGTCCCCTTATATCAACCCTATATGGGTAGTCGACAAAAAAGGTTCGACGAGTTAGGACACAAAAAGAAAAGAATGGTAATTGATTTTCGAAAACCGTCTATTTCGACAATATTGTCAAATATGGGGAAAGCCCAGTGTTTCACAACTCTGGACTTAAAATCAGGCTTCCACCAGATAGAACTGGCAGAGAAAAACCGAGAAAAAACTGCTTTTTCGGTTAACAATGGGAAGTATGAATTTTGCAGACTTCCTTTTGGCCTAAAAAATGCCCCCAGTACATTCCAAAAGGCAATTGCTGATGTTTTGCGGGATCAAATAGGAAAAACTTGTCATGTTTACGTCGATGACGTAATTATATTTTCCGCAAATAAAGAGGACCATATGAAGGACATTGACAATGTAATTAAAACTCTTTTTGAGGCAGGCATGAGTAGTATCCCAAGAAAAATCTAAGTTTTTAAAAAAAAAGCGTAGAGTATTTGGGATTCGTCGTGACAACGGGTGGTATAACTACCACACCAGAAAAAGTCCAGGCCATTAAAAATTTTCAACCGCCTGCCACACTGTTTAGTCTCAGATCATTCTTGGGATTAGCAAACTACTACAGATGTTTTATAAAGGGATTTGCTACGATAGCAAAACCTTTAACAGACATTCTTAATGGTGAAAATAGCAAAATTGGTGCAAACCACTCAAAAAATGTCTAAATCGACTTGACTACAGAGCAGCTTAAAGCCTTTGAAAAATTGAGAGACATGTTACAGTCAGAAGACGTTATGCTTGCTTACCCTGACATTAGCCAACCTTTTGACTTGACCACGGACGCTTCGGGGCATGGCCTGGGAGCCGTACTGTCGCAAGATAAACGTCCAATTACCTTGATCTCGCGCACATTGCATGGTAATGAGGTAACAATGGCAACAAATGAGAGAGAACTCCTCGCAATCGTTTGGGCGAATTTACGCAATTACCTTTACGGCGTCAGAAAACTGAATATTTTCACTGATCACCAACCTTTGACGGGTACTATGTCAGAAAAAAACCCAAATCCCAGGCTAAAAAGATGGAAAGCATTCGTTGATGAACACAATGCACAAGTTTTTTATAAACCTGGAAAATAAAATTATGTTGCTGACGCTTTATCACGACAACATGTTAACGCTCTAGAAAATTCACCAGATTCGGATGTTGCCACCATTCACAGTGAGGAATCCCTCACCTACACCATAGAAACAACTGACAAACCGGTCAACTGCTTTATAAATCAAATTGTTATTGAACAATCAGATTTTTCATCATTAAAAACATTCATACTTTTCAAAAATAAAATGCGTCACATTGTCCGCTATTCAGACCGCGAGTCTTTGCTACAAACATTACAGGATACAGTAAAAGCAGATGTTGTAAACGTTATATTCTGCGAACTCCCAATATTGGCATTCATTTAACATAAATTAGTCGAAGCATTTCCGTCAACCACATTTAGACACAGCAAATATCTTGTTGTAGATATTACTGATAAAACTGAGCAAAGGGAGATCATGATAATGGAACATAATAGAGTTCACCGAGCCGCATAAGAGAATATGAAACAAGTACTCCCTAACTACTTTTCCCCAAAATGAGCCATTTGGCATCTGAAATAGCTTCAAATTGCAAAGCTTGCTCCATGGCCAAGTATAGCCGCCATCCGCAAAAACAAGTCTTAGGGAAAACACCTATCCCATCGTACACTGGTGAAATTATTCATATTGATGTTTTTTCTACGGACAAACGAAAAGAGCGATTATTGACATCAAGGCACCAATTCTTCAACTTATAAACTTATTCCCGAAAGTAAAGACCATATACTGTGACAATGAAAGGTCACTTAATTCCGAAACCATTAGATCTATTGCAAATAATTTTGAAATTCAAATTGCTAATGCACCTCCTTTACACAGTACTTCAAATGGGCAAGTTGAGAGATTTCATAGCACTCTCGCAGAAATCGCGCGGTGTATGAGGATTGATAGACAGATACACGAAACCATTGACCTTATTCTACTCTCAACTATAGAATACAATAGAAACATACATTCAGTCCCAAATAAAAAACCAATTGAGGTCATCCATGCAGCCCCAATAGAATTTGAAACGGATATCAGAGACAGAATCCAAAGAGCTCAGGACGCAAAATTAGAGCAAGTTAACGAAGATAGGAGGCCGTCAGCCGTCAGGTGCTACAGGGGGATGATCACGCAGTGTCTAATGCCGGTACTTGTACTGGTATCTAGGCTGCGTGCCGTATCTGTAGTGCACTGGCGGAAGTGCGACTATACTCTCCTCGCGAGGGCGGCTGGAAACAGGCTCTTGGTTAGGTCATGTCTCTGCCAATGAGTGCTGGCAAATCGTAGTCGGGCGAGAGAAGACAACTCTCCAAATCACCTCAAGCCGAGGTGGAACAGCATACGCCGATGGTTGCGTGGCCGGGGAGAAGCTCGGTCTCTAGTATGCGGACTCAGGGGGAACAGCCGACCCACCCTGTTTTATGTAGGCTTCCCGCGGTACATGGGCTCTGCCGCGGGTGACGATCCCCTTCCCTATTACTCGTGGGAACAATATGAACGCAACTACAAATAACAAAACAACAAACATAGAGGCCGACACTCGCCCAAAGTCGGATGGGACTAACAATCCCTCATCTTCTGCGCTGCCCGGTAAGCCAGCGGGAAGTGCTATTCCAGGTGTACGTGGCAAGGTTTCGGACAGGCAGCCGAGTCGTGGGGCGAGACCTGGATACAAGGTTCCGGCTAGAGCTCCGCAGAGCATACATGCGGCGGGCTCAGCCTCCACCCCAAACCGGGCCTCAATCTCGACAAAGCCGAGCATGCCCGGACCTAAGAAGCCGTCGTACAACGATAAGAGACGTGCTGCGGGTATCTTGACCCGGAACCTGTCTGGCACAGAAACATCGCCAGAAGGTTCGCAGCTGGTGGAGTGGGCAAAATCAATTTTGCCCGATTTTCATCCAGCTCCAGCGAAAGAGCCAGATGCCGCTAATCCAAAGCGGCAGCTACCGGAAGCTAGTAGCGCACCACAAGCCAAGCGGTCGCGCCAGCAGCTCGGGACGAAATCCTACGCCGAGGTGACGAGGGGTAAGATTCTTCTCGGTGTCCTGGATAAGGGCAGCGAGGGGGGCCAAATCCCGAGGAGTCAGTGGCCGTGGGTGGAGAACGAGCTGCAAGGAGCCTTTTTGCAGATCATGCTGGCAAATGGAGGACCACCGCCCGTATGCCAAGATGCCGGCTGGCATCAAGGTTGCGTGAAGGTGGTGGCATGTGCTGATATGCACTCAGCCAGAATCTACAAAGAGGCCATTTCCGCCCTGGGTGAAGTCTACCCTGGGGCCAAGTTGGAGGCTGTGGACTGGAAGGATGTGCCCAGCAGGCCTAGGGCTCGAGTATGGGTATCGGCTAAACCCGATGATCCGGCCGAGATCCTAACGGTCTTCCAATTTTGCAACCCGCAGCTGCCGTCAAACGACTGGCGGGTGGCAAAATTGGAAAAGGCGGATGGTCCACGGCGCCAGATTCTCTTGGTGTTGAACGACAAGACTGTGGAACACCTCGCCAAGTCCGGCGACACCTTACAGTACGGCTTTAAAAGCGTGGCTGTTAGGGTGTATCGCTCGGACAAGGCAAACGAGTCCGTCGTGCAAGAGCCAGACCTGGAGATCGACCACGACGAGGATCTAGATGAGGAGGAATTATTAGGTTATGCCTCTGAGACATCAGAGCTAGCCAGAGATCTCTCCCGGCTAGGCCACAGCGGGGGAGACATAGAGGTAGAGGACGATGAAGATGCCGACATTACTGTGGTGGAGAAGAGTTTGAAGAATGTCCTTGAGACTTCTTCAGATAAATCTACACCACAGTAAGGCAGCATCGGCTGCTCTTCTGCTGTACCTGGAGAGGGGTACAGTAGACATAGTCCTTATACAGGAACCCTGGGTGTGTGAAGGCAGGGTTTCTGGACTGAGGACACAAGAACACAAGCTACTAGTAGCTGGAACCGAAGGTAGATATAGAACCTGCATACTTGCAAAAAGACATTTAAACATATTTTTGCTCCCAAAGTATAGCGACGCAGACAACACTGCAGCGTGTCTGGAGCTGGAGACGGAACCAATCCGACTAGCCTCTAGCTACTTCGCCCACGACCATAAGGGCGACCCTCCGCATCCGTTGCTTCGCCAGCTGATCGCCGACTGCGAGCTGGGAGGCCTTCGGCTAATAGTGGGCTGCGACGCAAATGCCCATCACCATCAGTGGGGAAGTACTGATACAAACGTAAGGGGTGAGTTGATTTTTGACTACCTTCTCAATACTAACATGCTTATTTGTAATAATGGTAAGGACCCGACCTTTATTATCAAAAACCGCAGGGAAGTCCTAGATATAACTCTTGTCTCTGCCTCTTTATGGGATCAAATCCTCTCTTGGAGGGTGCTGGATGAGCACTCCTTCTCGGATCACAGGTATATTGAAACCATACTACAGATCCAAAGTCCCAAACCAACTCAGTTCAGAAACTTAAGAAGAACTGATTGGAAGAATTATGCTGTTTCTCTGCAAAGATTGCTCCCTGAAACTCCACCTGAAGGGCCAAATACCGTCGAGTATACAACCTTTCTCATAAGAAAATTCAGTAAAGCGTGTGAAAACGCCCTGAATGCATCTTGTCCCATTAGCAGACCAAAAAGGAAGAAAAAACCCCCTTGGTGGACTGCTAAAATCGGAGAGTTGAGGGCAGCTGCCAGAAAACTCTTCAATAAAGCAAAGGCTCAAAATGACGAACAAACATGGGCTGACTACAAGGCAGGGCTCTCCATGTCCAAAAAGGAGCTTCGCAAAGCGAACTTCTTGGAGAACTTTCTGCTCAGAGATAGATAGTACTTCCGAAGCAGCCAGACAAAGGAAGCTACTAAGTAAAACTCCTCAGACTCTTGGTTTCATCAAGAATGCAAACGATGAATGGACATCACCCAGTGAAGAATCACTAACCTTACTCCTGGACACACATTTTCCGGGGGGAAGTAGATCGCCAAGACCTTGTGATCTGCACGCTAGCGGGGAGACACAGAAGCTCTTGCAATTGCTCAGTGAAAGCAATATCCATCGGGCAATTAAGAGCTTTAAACCTTATAAATCACCAGGAATAGACAATATCATTCCTGCCCAATTGCAGTCCGCGGGGAGATTAGCCATAAATTGGCTTAAGAACATATTCTCCAGGGTTTTTAAAAGTGGTATAATCCCGGGGCCATGGCTGGAATCGAAAGTAGTTTTCATCCCAAAAGCCGGAAAACCCTCGCACACAACAGCTAAAGATTTTCGACCTATCAGTCTCTCGTCTTTTCTACTGAAAACGATGGAGAGGCTGCTCTGTCTTCATTTGAGAAGCACTATTCCCATATCGCTTCTCTCACCAGTTCAGCATGCCTATTCTAAGGGCAAGTCTACCGAGACCGCACTGCATGCACTTACTGCATACATTGAAAAGTCTATACACAGGGAAAACTATACGCTAGTAGCGTTCCTAGACATAGAGGGAGCTTTCAACAACGTCACTCCTAGGACTATCACCGACTCGTTGACGGATTTGGGGTTGACTCCCTGACTGTGCACCTGATTGATCAGATGCTCCAATGCAGGATCGTAAGGGCCACACTGGGGGCAGTGACTGTCACCAAATCCGTTGATCGTTGAACCCCACAAGGCGGAGTCCTCTCTCCTCTTCTATGGAACGTAGCAGTAAACCAACTGCTGCTGTCCATGGATGGGGGAGGGTGCAAAGTGGTAGCCTATGCAGACGACGTTGCCCTAGCCTTTTCAGGCAAGTTCCCGCAGACGTTATGTGACCGTATGACGGAAGCCCTTGCTAGGCTTTCCGGTTGGGCAAAAAGATCTGGATTAGGAGTTAATCCTGCTAAAACGGAGCTGGTCCTCTTTACGAGGAAATACAAAATTCCGTCTCTACAGCCACCAACTCTAGGTGGGGTTGAACTGTCCTTTAGTGACTCAGCAAGATACCTAGGTCTAATTCTAGACAAGAAATTAAACTGGAATCTTAATACTGAAGAGCGTATAAAGAAGGCACATGTTGCTCTATACGCCTGTAGGAAGACAATCGGACTTAAATGGGGCATGACTCCGCAAGTTGTCCATTGGCTCTACACTGCGGTAGTCAGACCAATTTTATTCTATGGTGTTTCTGTCTGGTGGCCTGCACTTGACAAGAAAACAGTCACCAAGAAATTAGGAAGGGTGCAGCGAACTGCTGCGCTCTGCATAACAAGAGCTTTACGTACGACCCCGGGTAACGCTCTTGATGCCATACTGCAATGGCAGTCGAAATGATGGGGCGGAAAATAGCAACTATGTCAGCGCTCCGAATGAGGGAAGCCAAACAGTGGATAGGCCAGGATTTTGGACATTCAAGTATCTTGGAAGACAATCCACTCATACCAGACAATACGGATTATCAGATCCCACAGGTGTATTTAGATACTCCCTTTACCACCCTAATCCCAACTAGAGAGAACTGGGAAGAAGGCTTGCCCGCAAGACCTGCGGAAGCCATAGAAATTGTTTACAGACGGCTCAAAGCTGGACGGTAGAGTAGGAGGCGGCATTTTCTGCGCCAATTTTAACCTACGCAAAGCTTTTCGACTCCCTGACCACTGTAGCGTCTTCCAGGCAGAAGTGCTAGCAATTCAGGAGTCACTAAGTTGCATTCCACATAGGTGTAATGTCAGTAAAATCTATATCCTCACGGACAGCCAAGCAGCTATTAGATCGCTGGAGTCGTACACGTCGAACTCTAAGGCTGTTCATAACTGTCGCAAATCTCTAAGCGAGATGGCAGAGCAGTTTAGCATATGCCTAGTATGGGTCCCAGGACATAGGGACATAGAAGGCAACTGCATCGCTGATGAACTTGCCAGATTAGGAACTACCATGGAACTCCTTCCAGACAAAGAGTGCATTGGTATACCTATGGCACCCTGTAGACTCAACCTAAGAGATTTCTTCGAGATGGAAGCCAACAGAGTATGGCAGCTCTCCACTCACAACTCACGTATTGCTCATCAAACCTGGCCAACCAGATGCCGGAAAAGATCAAATGAGCTCTGCCTCCTAAGCCGGAACAAGTGCTCTATTGTTACCAGAGTGATGACTGGGCATTGGCTTGTAGGGGTACATGCGGCCAGATTATTGGTCCCATACAACGACTTCTGCAGAAGTTGTAGAGACGAGGAGGAAGAAGAAACAGTTCTTCACCTTCTTTGTACCTGTCCGGCCTTATGCAAAACTAGGCAAAGAATCCTTGGTGACTTTTTCTTCGAAGATCTATCTGAACTTGCGAGTAAAAGACCCAAAGATGTAGCAAGGTACATCCAAGTCACAGGATGGACTCATGATGCGGAGTCATACCAAGAGTGATAGAGGGGTCTCATAGCCTTTCGCGGCATCACAATGGGCCGAGTGTGGCCTAAGTGCGCCGAGGGGGTATCCCTCCTTGGTAACCGCTCTAACCTAACCTAACCTAACGAAGATAGGAGCAACATACAATGCCAGATTGAGGACAAAGTCTGGTTAAAAGCAAACAAACGACTAGGAAATAAATTAACACCGCTGTGCTCAAAAGAGGTTATACAAGCCGATCTGGGCACGACAGTTCTTATAAAAGTGAGGGTAGTCCATAAGGACAACATTAAGTAAATCACACCCCTCTACATATTTTTTCCATATTAATTACAAAAACTTATTCTATATTCTAGGCTAAGGCGTTTACTACCCACAATACTTCTGACGACTTTTACCTTTGTTACGGAAACCTTGATACTTAACGATTACTCACATTCAAATTATATACCCATAATAGACGGTGACGTGACAATCTGGGATGAATATGGGTACTTAGGACATACAAAGAACGTAACTTCATACAAAACCTACGCGGACGAGACCGAAAATACCTTAGACTTCTTTGTTAAAGAACACATGAGACAGATTATCACTACTGACCTTAATCACATAGAGACAGTACTAGCAACTCTAAGGGTTCATCACCGTCATGCTCGTAGTATAAATATTTTGGGCACAGCACTTAAAGTAATAGCAGGAAATCCTGATTTTGATGATTGGGAACAAATTAAGTTCAAACAAGGTCAACTAGTAGATTCAGTAAATAGCCAGATAGAAATAAACACAAAAATTCAGAGTCAGCTTAATCTAATTACAAACTCTTTAAACAGCATTCAAAAAACAGACGGTGTGGACACAGAGCATTTATATGAGACAATTTTGGCAAAGAATAGAATAATAATAACAGATTTAGAAGATTTGATACTTGCAATAACTTTTTCAAAAATAAACTTAATCAGCCCTACTATCCTGGATGATATCGATGTTAAAGAAATAACGAATGAACATCTCACAAACATTAGTGTAACAGATATTTTAGAAGTAGCTAACATCAAAACATTCCAGAATGAAAACATATTGTATTTCCTTATCAAGTTCCAAAAACCCAAAGTAGTTTGCAAAAAAATTAAAGTTTATCCAGTTCAGCACAATAATAGAATTTTAGATTTCGAAGAAGGCAACACGGTCACTGAATGTGGTTTGAAGACTTTCGCTGTCAATAAATGTAAGCCATCAGTGGGCACTACCTTCTGCAAAAGATCATTGAAGTCAACCTGTGCCCAACAACTCGTATCAGGAACTGTCGCACAATGCAGTACTCAGTCAGGACATTTGGACTCAATTACTGTGATCGATGAAGGGACGATTATTGTCAACAACGCAACAATAAACGTCGTAGACAGTAACGAGATTGAACAAAAAATTGCTGGAACATACCTACTGACTTTTGCGGACAAAGTCACTCTGAACAACACGTCGTATGTCAACAACTACGGGGCACTGAGGAGGAAACCTGCTGTATCAGCCATGGCCCAAGTCTTAGTTTGTCATCTATTCATGAATTGAGCATGAAAAACCTCCAGCACATAGGTGACCTTCAAGCCAGGTTACTGTGCCGACCAATATTGAGCGGCTGCATCACTCTGGCTGTTATCTCCATACTCTATGCCATCATCTATCTTGTTCGCCGCCGTCTGAAAATCAGACCGAGCTAGCAAAGAAACTGATATTATCGTTACGGAATGCCGAGGACGGCTTTCATCTAACCACGGGCGGAGTTAACACAAATAATTCTACAAGTGTCGCCGGACCGGATGCAGGCGCGACAAGGTAGTCAACACTCAACATGCGCAGACCAAGTGGCCAAACACCCAACATACGCGCACCAAGTGGCCAGGCATGTGCGATCCAAAGGCGCGGACTGAGAGTAGTCACGAGGCGCGAAGTCAGCATTTTGCCGATGTCGCTGCCCAAGCTATTGGATTTCGTGGGATAGCATTAAGTCTTGGGTCAATCAGTTTTATTTGAGAGTGTCAACTCATATGGTTGCTCAATAAAGAATATAATAAACCACAAACACCACTTCTCGTTAATTTATACTAAGAATATTGAACAACTTTATTATATTACGTTATTCTTTTAAAAGGGGAGGTGTAGTGAGTATATGCATATAAAGAATATTCATTATTAACAACACAAGTATGCGACACTTTGTTGCATACAATAACAAATTAAAGACCAAAGCGTAGAGCCACTTCAGGCTCATATTACGCAGCGCGGACCGCTAGCACGCTAGCCGGCCTTTTAGCTGACGGCGCATATCCCACGCTACGCTTATGTAGCGCATACCAAGAGTATGAAGAAAAAACTATTTCTCCTCTTAATTATTTTTATACTCGATACCGAAGGTAAAGAGTATATTGGTTTTGTGCAATGTCCAAGTTTTTTCCACACCCTTCAAGCTAGGGACTTGAAACTTTCCAATTCTCTTCATCTATGGGATAGTAAATTAAAGTGTCAAGATTGGGGTTCTACGATAACTGGGGGGCTGGCAAATCGATAAATTCGATAGCTCAAAAACGATAAATCCGCATATTTTACACACCCTTACAGCTAGAACTACCAAACTTGGTAAGAAGATAGCTACTAGCAACCCCCAAAAAACTGCATCAAAAATTTTGGAGCCACGCCCCCCGTTCTGCTCCCAGCCCAAGCCCCACCGCATTTTAAAGTCAAACAAGTGGAAACGTTGCAGTCGGACGCAACCGACTGCGGTATACTCGATACCAGTATTAAAAATTTTGATGCCCATCCATGTGGGATGTCAATTGCTATCTTCATACCAAATTTGGTGACTCTAGCTCAAAGTTTGTAAAAGTGGGGAAAGGGGGACTGAGGGCGGTATGGTTGGGCGTGGCATTCAAATTTTTGCTGCAGATCCTTGTGGAATGTCAAATGCTACCTTCATACCAAATTTGGTGACTCTAGTTCGCAGCATGTAAAAGGTGGTGAAAGGGGGGCTATGGGGCTTGGGGCGGTATGGATGGGCGTGGCATTCAAATTTTTGCTTCCGATCCATGTGGGATGTCAAATGCTCTCTTCATACCAAATTTGGTGACTCTAGCTCAAAGTTTGTAAAAGTGGGGAGAGGGGGGCTGGGGGCGGTATGGTTGGGCGTGGTATTCAAATTTTTGGTGCCGATCTATGTGGGATGTCAATTGCTATCTTCATACCAAATTTGGTGACTCTAGCTCGAAGTGTGTATAAAGTGGGGAAAGGGGGGCAGCGGGCGGTATGGTTGGGCGTGGCATCCAAATTTTTGCTGCAGATCCTTGTGGAATGTCAAATGCTACCTTCATACCAAATTTGGTGACTCTAGCTCGAAGTTTGTATAAAGTGGGGAAAGGGGGGCTGCGGGCGGTATGGTTGGGTGTGGCATCCAAATTTTTGCTGCAGATCCTTGTGGAATGTCAAATGCTACCTTCATACCAAATTTGGTGACTCTAGCTCGAAGTTTGTATAAAGTGGGGAAAGGGGGGCTGCGGGCGGTATGGTTGGGCGTGGCATCCAAATTTTTGCTGCAGATCCTTGTGGAATGCCAATTGCTATCTTCATACCAAATTTGGTGACTCTAGCTCGAAGTTTGTATGAAGTAGGGAAAGGGGGGCTGCGGGCGGTATGGTTAGGCGTGGCATCCAAATTTTTGCTGCAGATCCTTGTGGAATGTCAAATGCTACCTTCATACCAAATTTGGTGACTCTAGCTCGAAGTTTGTATAAAGTGGGGAAAGGGGGGCTGCGGGCGGTATGGTTGGGCGTGGCATCCAAATTTTTGCTGCAGATCCTTGTGGAATGTCAAATGCTACCTTCATAACAAATTTGGTGACTCTAGCTCGAAGTTTGTATAAAGTGGGGAAAGGGGGGCTGCGGGCGGTATGGTTGGGCGTGGTATTCAAATTTTTGGTGCCGATCTATGTGGGATGTCAATTGCTATCTTCATACCAAATTTGGTGACTCTAGCTCGAAGTTTGTATAAAGTGGGGAAAGGGGGACTGCGGGCGGTATGGTTGGGCGTGGTATTCAAATTTTTGGTGCCGATCTATGTGGGATGTCCATTGCTATCTTCATACCAAATTTGGTGACTCTAGCTCGAAGTTTGTATAAAGTGGGGAAAGGGGGGCTGCGGGCGGTATGGTTGGGCGTGGCATCCAAATTTTTGCTGCAGATCCTTGTGGAATGTCAAATGCTACCTTCATACCAAATTTGGTGACTCTAGCTCGAAGTTTGTATAAAGGGGGGAAAGGGGGGCTGGGGGCGGTATGGTTGGGCGTGGTATACAAATTTTTGGTGCCGATCTATGTGGGATGTCAATTGCTATCTTCATACCAAATTTGGTGACTCTAGCTCGAAGTTTGTATAAAGTGGGGAAAGGGGGGCTGCGGGCGGTATGGTTGGGCGTGGTATTCAAATTTTTGGTGCCGATCTATGTGGGATGTCAACTGCTATCTTCATACCAAATTTGGTGACTCTAGCTCGAAGTTTGTATAAAGTGGGGAAAGGGGGGCTGCGGGCGGTATGATTGGGCGTGGTATTCAAATTTTTGGTGCCGATCTATGTGGGATGTCCATTGCTATCTTCATACCAAATTTGGTGACTCTAGCTCGAAGTTTGTATAAAGTGGGGAAAGGGGGGCTGCGGGCGGTATGGTTGGGCGTGGCATCCAAATTTTTGCTGCAGATCCTTGTGGAATGTCAAATGCTACCTTCATACCAAATTTGGTGACTCTAGCTCAAAGTTTGTATAAGGTGGGGAAAGGGGGGCGGAATGGATGGGCTAGGCTCCAAAACTTTGATGCAGATTGTTTGGGGTCGTTGCCAGCTATCTTCCTACCAAATTTGGTGGCTCTAGCTCCACTACTCTGGAATATACACGCATTCCCGTTTCTGACGAAGCGTTGGGGCAGATGGGGGTGGCTAGGGCGTTATTGGTGGGCGTGGCATCCAAACTTTTGATGCAGTTTTTGGGGGGTCATCATCATCTATCTTGGCACCAAATTTGGTGACTCTAGCTAAAAAACTGTGGGAGATATAGGCTTTTCTGATTTCTAAATGCGGGGGGCTGGGGGCGGGATGGGTGGGCGTGGCTCCAAAACTTTGATGCAGTTCTTTTGGGGTCGTTACCAGCTATCTTCCTACCAAATTTGGTGGCTCTAGCTCCACTACTCTGGAAGATACACGCATTCCCGTTTTTTACGAAGCGTTGGGGCATCTGGGGGCGGCTAGGGCGGTATTGGTGGGCGTGGCATCCAAACTTTTGGTGCAGTTTTTGGGGGGTCATCATCAGCCAAATTGGCACCAAATTTGGTGGCTCTAGCTCAAAAACTGTGGGAGATATAGGCTTTTTTTACTTTAAAATGCGGGGGGTCTGGGGGTGGAATGGGGGGGCGTGGCTCCAAAATTTTTGATGCAGTTTTTTGGGGGTTGCTAGTAGCTATCTTCTTACCAAATTTGGTAGTTCTAGCTGTAAGGGTGTGTGAAATATGCGGATTTATCGTTTTTTGAGTTATCGAATTTATCGATTTGCCAGCCCCCCAGTTATCGTAGAACCCCAATCTTGACACTTTAATTTACTATCCCATAGATAAAAATAATTAGAAAGTTTCAAGTCCCTAGCTTGAAGGGTGTGGAAAAAACTTGCACACATACGGACGGACAGACGGACGGACGGACAGACGGACAGACGGACAGACACCATGACGGACATTGCACAAAACCAATATACTCTTTACCTTCGGTATCGAGTATAAAAAGCCTATATCTCCCACAGTTTTTGAGCTAGAGCCACCAAATTTGGTGCCAATTTAGATGATGATGACCCCCCAAAAACACCACCAAAAGTTTGGATGCCACGCCCACCAATACCGCCCTAGCCGCCCCTAGATGCCCCAACGCTTGGTCAAAAACGGGAATGCGTGTATCTTCCAGAGTAGTGGAGCTAGAGCCACCAAATTTGGTAGGAAGATAGCTGGCAACGACCCCCAGATATCTGCATCAATGCATCATCATTTGGAGCCACGCCCCCTTATTCCGCCCTCCTTTCCCAACCATTTACAAACTTTGAGCTAAAGTCACCAAATTTGGTATGAAGATAGCAATTGACATTCCTCATAGATCTGCAGCAAAAACTTGGATGCCACGCCCACCCATACCACCCCCAGCCCCCTTTCCCTTCTTTACAAACTTCGAGCTAGAGTCACCAAATTTAAAAGCAAGGTAGCAATTGACATTCCACATAGATCTGCAGCAAAACTTTTGATGCCACACCCACCCCTACCGCCCCCAGCCCCCCTTTCCCCACTTTTTACAAACTTCGAGCTAGAGTCACCAAATTTGGAAGGAAGGTAGCAATTGACATTCCACAAAGATCTGCAGCAAAAATTTGGATTCCACGCCCACCCATACTGCCCTCAGTCGGTTGCGTCCGACTGCAACGTTTCCACTTGTTTTTGGCTATCTTTGTGACGACCGCTGCTTTAATTTGCTCATTCTTTTGTTTTTGTTATTACTTGTGATCGTTATAAGCGGTTTATGTTTTCGAAATTCCTTCGCTGTAAGCGGCATATCGTTAAAAGCGATATCGTTATAGCCGATTGTGCTTCCATACAAGTTTGTATGAAAACCAACCAAACCTTCTTGTGTGTATCGTTATAAGCGGAATATCGTTATGGCCGGCATCTACTGTATATATATATCACTCACTCTCTCTCCCTAAAATATGCTCTGCTGCGCCAGAACACATAGACAATAACATACATACATTATGACGGACTTGGTCTGAAAAAAAGAACATTCAAAAACCTAATACGAAACAGCACAGAAGGGCTCGAGTTTTACATTCAGAAAGTGAGTTACTATAGTAATATCTGAGATCGACGCGTTCATACAGACGGACAGACGGTCAAACAGACAGACGGACATGGCTATATCGTCTGTTGATGCTGATCAAGAATATATATACTTTATGGGGTCGGAGATGCTTCCTTCTGCCTGTTACATACTTAAGCACAAAACCAGTATACCCTTTTTACCCATTTTATGGGTTCAGGGTATAAAAATGTTTGCATACAAATTTTCAAGCCACGCTCACCCCAGCCTCCCCGCCCTTCAAAAACGAAAATGCCCAAATCTTCCACCGCTATTGACCACAAGTCACGAAATTTGGTGGAAAGAAAGCTGGTGAAGTCCTTCACAGATATGCATAAAAAATTTTAAAGGTTACGCCCACTACTCCCGCCTTCAAAGCCCCCTCTGGAAACTTATTACATTTAAATTACTTTTAAATTAAACTATTTACCACATGCTTTAATTCTGGTTTCACAATATTTCGCAGTCGGTTGCGCCTGATTGGAACGTTTTCACATGTTGTGATTTATAACTTTCAATTATTTCAGGATTACAAACATATGTGTTTTTGAAAGTAATGGTTGCCAAACCCCATACTACAAATTAATGAATACTCATTGATGCCTCAAACTGACTATTCCTTTTCATCCATTGACTATCCGTTAAGAATGACTTGCACATTCTGCCCAACACATTAGGCCTGCAAAATGTGCGACTCGTTGCGTTCGTCTCGCTGCTTTCAGGCCCGGAAGTACTGTGTGGACCAGATTGCACACTTATTGAATGCAATTTTTTTTTTGTCAACTTGATGCCACATTGCACATTAAGCATATATTTCCCTGAGCAGAAGCAACAGGCGAGCCGATACAGTCGTGTTCTTGTGATGTGTGTGTAACGCAGTAATTTTAGCGACTGTAAGATCTAGAGATTTGAAGTATTAGCACTCTTAAACCATAAGCATATCAAGTTTATTTCAAACTATACATATCTGATGGTGCTGATCAAGAATATGTTATTATAGCTTATTTGGCCGGAGGTGCTTCCAGTTGCGAGTTACATACATGTAAGAAAAGCTATTAAATCCTATACAGGGTTGCAAAATCTGCTATTTCAAAAATACTTTATGATGAAGATTAGTTTAAATCAGACCAATGTGTACATTAAGTTCAAGCGACTCGCCTGGACGAGCAGACTGCGATATGTAAAGAATTGACTAGTTTAGTTACAAGTTCAGACAGATTAGTACGAACATCAACGTCGCTCAGCGTTATGGGCTCGATGCAAACTTGCGCATTGGCTATCTGTTGAGCAGTGACTGTTTGTGTAGCATTCGACTGCTGTGCCGCTTGTCGAACGGCAGCCACCGCCACTGCTGATGCACTTACAGCTGCCGCTGTTGTCGGCACAGCCGTGGCCGTTGTTGTACCGCTAGCAGTGTTCAGCTGTATTGTCTGCGGCTGTGTTTGATTAATGGCTTGGATGTGCACCGTATTGTTGCTGGTGGTTGTCTGATGATGATGATTCTGCTGATTGTGGTGATGCTGCTGCTGCTGTTGGTGGTGGTGGTGGTGGTGGTGGTGATGATGATGCTGCTGCTGCTGTTGTTGATTCGGGTGCTGTGGCGCTGGAGCCTGGCATATCTCAATTTTTGTGGATGCTGGGAGCGTGGCCGTTGTTGTTATATGCTGGTTGTTTGTGCTCTGGATAATCGTTGGCGCCGGTGTATTCGATTGCGCCGTGTGCGTTGTTATCACTGTGCCAGCACTGTTGATCTTCACCACGTTCACCTGTTGTGACTTCAGTTGCAATTGGTTTCGTTGTTGTTGGTTGGTAGTGTTAATTAATGTATGGTGTACATTAGTACAAGTAGAAATTGAATGGGTGTTTGAAAATGTGTGGGAAGTTCGTTAATGTGAACCCATAACGTGTGCATACATATGTATGTTAATATAAGTAAAAGACTTTTACAAATGTATTAAGTTCTTAGATTGTAGGCGTATACTTACTTGACTGGCGGATGTGGTAACTGCCGGTGTGGCCGTTTGCATCGTTTGTATGGTGGGCGTTTGCGATAACTGCTCCATGTCTTCGTCCTCATCGCCGGACTGCGATATTAGTGCATTTACCTTGTCTTCATCGTCAGCGAATGTAGGCAACAGATCCTCGCGCCCGTGATATTTGTAGCAGTTAATCACTATTTTTCGCAGCGCATGCGTCCAGCTTATCTGAAGGGTTTATTTAAGGGGAAGGAAAGAAGGCGATAAGTAAAACACGATTCAGCATTTTTGGGCGGCTATTGAACACCCACCCCACCCACCTTCTGCTTGTCATCCTCAGATCGGGCATCCATGCGTACGTTTGCCCAGGGCAACTCCTTGGGCCACCACGGTGGCCGTGTTGACTCCCTGCCCCAGCCAGGCTTACCACGCCCTGTCGAATATTTAAGCATTAGTGGTATAAAGGCACGAAGCTGTGCCTGCGTCATTTTTTCAACAGGCGTCGGTATGCCATCTATGACCAATCCAGGCAGCTCGAACAGCGACGGATCCTCTTGCGGCGGCGGCGGAGCTTGTTGCGCCAGCGCATTATCCAACTCATCCATCACAATATTCTTCAGATTGCGCAGAACATCCTCCAACGGTTTAGCGCCAAACACCTTATAGCTGGTATTCGGTTTACCCGGCGTCGCCACCAGCACCACCGCCTGCTTGCCTACACGGCCGGTGAACTCATATATGATTCCACGCAATTTACGAAGCAGTCGATTCTGTTGGCGCTTGCGTACCGATGGATTTGTTTCGAAGCAATGCGGACGTTTGCGTTTCTTTGAGCTGGCAATGGCAGCAGCTGCTGCCACGCCCACTGGCCCAGCGGCAGCGAGCTGATTGGCAACATCATCGTTAACAATTGTCGTTAGATCACCATCGTATAAGCTGCCCTCGCTACTAATCAAATCATCATCCTCGTCGTCTGTGCCAAGACTTTGCATATCATCGTCAAGCATCTCGATCTTGTACGTAGTGCCATTGCTTTGGCCAACCGATGATTGCACCTGTGACCCACTGCTTGTTGTTGTTATTGTGGTCACATTAATGGCACCGCCGCCAGAACTGCTACTGCCGCTAGCGTTAATGGTAGCGTTACCGTTGCTGCCGGTGCTGGTGACGACAACATTGCCACCGCTCCTTTGGCTGCCGGACGGCGCCACAACTAATCGATAGCTTGTGGTGGCCAGCTTGGTGCCTGCTGCGGCTGTTTGTCGGTTAAACTGGTGGTGTTAAAGGCTTTTGTGCAACTTGCAGCCAACTCCTTCGCTACTTGACACTGATCGCGTGGGAAATGTAAGATTTTTCCAAGATCTGCGCGTGGGGAAGAAATACAATACATTTATTTTTTTTTATTTTTAATTTTCCATAAGTAATATTCTCATTTACATATTGATATGAAGCCTGCATGTCCGTCTGTATGAATGCAAAATTTTTGGTCCCCCGTCAAGCTGGAGACTTTGGAACTTTGCAAATATCTTTTCCCATAGCCTGGACAAATACACAGTGGGTTTCTCCGCCTACTGGGGGCTAGGAAATCGATAAGTTCGATAGTTGAAATTATATAAGTCCAAATTTTCCCCCCCTACACACTCTACCGGTAGAGTTAGGAAATTTG